>JANIJG010022735.1:0-11130 GCA_024611175.1 Megaceryle torquata | reverse complement strand
TGGATGTGAAGGTGAAATAGAGTCCTTCCCTACACAGCTGTCAGCAGAGGACGAAGCTGTGACAGAGTTCACAGCAGGGGGCTGCGGGGGCAAACGTGGGGTGCAGCAGCTTTCAGGCGGTCCCCGAGGACCCTGGTATGTCCCCTCTCCACAGAGCCCCACAGCTGCCTGATGTGGGGGGACATGTGGGCTGAGCATGGCAGCATGTACACGCATGTCCTTGGCGTGTCCATGTGGCACGCACATGCCTCCAGCATGGCCACGTGGCTGTACATGTGTCCCTAGTGTGCCTGGGTCACTGTGCATGTTCTTAGCATGTCCATGTGGCTGCACATATGTCCTTAGTGTGTCCATGTCATTGCATGCATGTGCCCAGCATGTCTGTATGGCTGCATGTATGTCCTTAGCATGTGCATGTGGCTGTGTGCATGTCCCCAGCATGTCTGTATGGCTGCATGTATGTCCTTAGCATGTGCATGTGGCTGTGTGCATGTCCCCAGCATGTCTGGGACTGCACAAGACACCCACGGGTGCACAACTAAGTGCCCTGGCACGTCCCCAGCACACACATGTCCCTGCTGTGTCCCCAAGCAGCACGCGTGTTTCCCATGTCCCGGTCCCTGGTGGGTCCCAGCAGCCTCGTGTGTGTGTGTCCCGTGCTCCTGTCCCCACTGCCAGCATCCTCGGCAGGTCCCCAGCCTGTCCCCCTGCTCTGCCCCGCCTGTCTCGCTGCCGTGTCCCCTTCGCATGGGGCCGCTGGCAGCGGCGGGCGCGGGCAGGCTGGGCCGTGCCACCCGACGGGCCCCAGCGTGTCCCGACGCGTCAACGGGGCCGGGCACCGCCACGCCGCCCGCTGCTGCCGGGGTTCCCAGGCCCAACCCTGCGCCTGCCGCGGGCACCCAGCCGGTCCCACCGGAGTGATGCCAACAACCCCACCGGCGTGACGCCGACAGCCCACTGGGCTTCCACCAACAACCCCACCGGGGTGACGCCGACAGCCCACTGGGCTTCCACCAACAACCCCACCGGCGTGACGCCAGCCAGGAAGCGCGGCCCCGGCGCCGGATGAACCGAGGGGGCACTGACGACGGTTGAGGCTGAGCCATGAGGCGGGGGTTCCTGCGGGACCCCACCCGCACCTGAGGGTGCCATGAGCCCCCCCCGGCAGCAGGTGCTGGCCGCCATCCGGGCAGAGGTGAAGCGCTATGAGGGGGCCAAGAGACACCTCAACAAGTTGATTCGGTTGGTGGAGACGGTACCGGACCCGCGGCTCCGGGCCAGCCTGGCCACCTCTCTCAGTGCCCTGCAAGGTACAGCCTCCCCGGGGGGCTGGGGGGGGGGGGCAGGGGGGGGGGGGGCAGGGGGGGGGGGGGGGGCGGGGGGGGCAGGGCGCCGCCCCCCCCCCCCCCCAGCCTTGGGCATTTAGGAGTGTGGCCTTGAGGTGGGCATGGCCACTGGGGTGGGACATGGCAGGGAGCAGGTGCCAGGGGAGGCAGAAAAACAACACCCCCCCCAAGGTCCCTCCATTGCCCTCATGCCTGGGCTGCCCTACCTCAAGTCACTGTGGCTGGAACTTGCCTCTTCAGGGTGGCACTGGAGCAGGGGGCTGCCCGCTGTGCCCTGCACTGGGGCATCCTGCCTGGCCGAGGAACACCCCCTGCTCCCATCGCTGCCCTCCTCAGCCCCATCCTGCTGCCCAGACTCGGGGGGATCACCTGCCAGGGAGACAATGGAGATAGTTATTTAGTAGCTCACACCAGAAACATCCTCCCACACCCATCCTGCCCTCCCCCCTCCCCCCCCCAGGCTCACCCCCTGCCAGGGGCATGGGCCGGCTCCGGGCCCTCCTGGCACCAGCGAGGAAGGGATCCTGCAGCAGCACCGCGGCCGTCGCCCGCTCGGCCGGCTCGGCCTGGAAGCAGCGCAGGATGAACCTCTTGGCTTTGTCTGACATGGACTCGGGCACCTCCGGGTGCATCTTGAACATGCCCACCTGGAGGGGAGGCGCTTGTGGGGCTGTGAAGGGACCAGCCACCCCAAGGAGGGGCAATTTCAGGGCTGGGGATCACTGTCCCCATCCCCTTCCCAACCTCATGGGTACCTTGAACATGGCAGCCTGTGGGCTGCCCAGCTCGTAGAAGGGGGGCTTGCCCGTGGCCATCTCAATGATGGTGCAGCCCAAGGACCAGATATCTGCTGGCTTCCCATAGCCCCATGGCCCCTGGTTGATGATTTCAGGTGCCATGTACTGTAGGGTGCCTGGGGAGCAGATGAGGAGCGGTGAGAGGAGCCTGGATTCATCACCCAAGCTCCCCCTGGTGTGGGTTCTCCTCCCCATGCTGGGTACAAGAGCACAGACCCCATCAATGCCTGGTCCTCAGCATCTCACCCCCCCCAGGTCAGAAGAACCAGCTGCCAGCCACCTTACCTGTGAAGGTCTCAGCGCTGGGGCTGATGCCCGCCAGTCGCTTGGAGGTACCAAAGTCGGAGATCTTCAGTACCCCACTGTACGTGTTGATGAGGACATTGTCTCCCTGGTACAAGAAGGACACCCCAAAATAAAACCAAGACACAGAAATCTCCCGGGCATCACCCCAGGGACTTTGCAGCTCCTGGCTCCACAGTGCCCCTTGAGATGTGGGGGTCAGGCCTTGTGCCCCCAGGATGGGTGACACCCATCACCTTGATGTCGCGGTGCACGATGTGGTTATCGTGGAGGTAGCTGAGCCCGTCGAGGATCTGACGGGTGTAGAAGACAATGGTGGCCTCGTTGTCCTTCAAGGGTCCCCACTTGGAACGCAGCAGGGATGAGAGGCTCCCTGGAGAAGGGGCACGGTGCAGGGCAGTGTCCCCCTGATTAGGCCACACATAGGGCCACTTGTCCCCCTTTGACCCCCAACTGCCCTCTCCCCAGTGCTGCCCACCTCCCGGCACCTCCTCCATGAAGATCTTGATGAAGCCACCCTGGCTGAGGGAGCCCAGGTACCGCACGATGTTCCTGTGGCGCAGGTGCTTGTGCAAAGCGATCTCCTCGTGCAAGGGCTGCGAGTACCTGGGAGATGGGACACTGGGGTGAAGGGCTGCCCAAGGACTCCCAGGACACCCCCGGTGTGGCACCTACCGGCTGTCCCGCTCCGGGATCTCCTTGATAGCGATGCGCACTTGGGTGCTGAGGCAGCGCCCGGCGTAGACCACCCCGTACGTCCCCCTGCCCAGGATCACCCGCTCGCCTGCCTCCGAGTACTCGTAGCTGTACTGTGGGTAGAGATGTGGGGTGGTATCCCGTGCCACCCAGCACCCTGTGTCACCCCATGTTACCCCGTGTCCCCATCTCACCTCCAGGATGGGCTGCGTGGGGCTGGGCACCTCCTCACCACCTGCCACCTGCTCAGCCAGGAGGGACTGGATCTGGTCGCAGAACCTGCCGGCGGGAGGATGATGGTCCAGAGTCCCCAGTGAGGGTGCTGGGGACCTGGCCACCGACCCCCCTCCACCCTGCCCAGCACAAAGGGACTCTTATTCCCCCTCCCAGTCTGTCCCCCACCACTCTGTGCCACCCTGCTTTGTGTGACCCAGCTGCAGGGACTGGGCCCTTAGGAGACCCCTTTCCCTCAAAATTAAGGTAGGGAAGAAAAGGATGCTCCCAACCCTCCCTGCTCAGCAGAGCAGTGTCTAGAGGTCCCTCATGCCTCAAAAAGCAATGTGGAGGTCCCTGTGCCCCCCACCCCCTCCCCACTCACCACTGGCAGTGCTTCTGGGAGGGGAAGTAGAGCTGGAAATTCTCCTCCGCGTGCATCACGTAGAGGAAGCACCCCCTTTCATCACACTTGCAGATGCTGGAGGGAGGGGACCCCCCCATCCCATCAGCACTGAGGCAGAGGGGCTACCCATGGCAGGGGGGCAGAGGGGCTGTGGGCACAGGGGGGGGGCATCCTCGGTCCTGCCAGTGAGGGGACCGGGGACACGCTGACCTGACGCCCCGGATGGCTGTGGATGCAAAGGTCCAGCTCGACGCCACTTTCTGCAGGAGAAGGGGTAAGTGAAGAGGGGGTTATAGGGACCCCTCCCCAACTCCCCCAGCCCCATGTCTACCTCTTCCATGGGGCAGACGAGGGTAAGAGTCAGGGTGGGCTCCTCTGTGCCACTGTGCAGCACCAGCCGGGCCGGCTGCAGTACCTTGCTGAGCTCCAGAACCAGGACCTGCAGCAGTGGGGGGCTGCAGAGTGAGACACCCCCCCCCCCACACCACTGCCAAGTCCCCAGCTCACATCCCAGCACCCCCACATCCCTGCACCCCCATCCTCCCACCTGGGTTGGCACCAGTGGGCTGCTCAGTGCCTCCCGTTTGGGGAGCCTGGACCACTGGGTGCTTCCCAGCGGTGTCTGGGGGTGTCCAGGCAGGAGGGGGTCGGCTTAGTGAAGCCCCTCACCGGGCAGTGCGATGTGGCAATGAAGGGCTGGCACGTTTCCAGGAGGAAGCCCAGCCAGAAATCAGCCAGCTCCTGCCGGGCGGAGGGGACCTGCGGGCTCCTCTGGAAGTGTTTATAGAGCAGGAAGGTCTCCATGACCGAGACCAGGTACCTGTGGGGATGTCGGTGGGGGGAGAGAGGAGAAAGATGTTCCCAGCACCCCCTAAGCCCCTTCCTGGGGCACAGACACTGGGGTCTGGAGACCCAGTCTTGCCCCGGTGGGCACATGGCCATGCCCATGCCATACCAGCCTGGCGCGTTGAGCTTGTAGAGCTTCTCAGAAGCTTGGATGACTTTGCTGAGGTCGTTGGCCAAGATGCCAGCTCCGAGGCAAAAACCCACGTCCCAGTAGTAGCGCAGCTCCCCGGGGCTGCCCTTGCGACCTTGCAGGCAGCTCAGCTTCACCCCTGAGCACAGGGAGCAAGGAGCCCATCACCCCTCTGCCAGCAGCCCCACACCCAGGCACGGCTATTCCAGGGGTGCCCTGATGCTAATGGACCCCAGTGCCTGGTTCCCATTCCCAGTAGATCCTTGTTCCTGCCTGGTGGCTGGACACCCACCGATTTGCCGGAGCTGCGCTGAGGTTTCAAACTGGTGTCCAGCAGCCACGAGGAGGACGGCGGCGTTGATGCCCGCGTGGAGGCTCGGCTCTGTCTCGAAGGCTTTCTTGTACCTGGGCAGAGATGCCAAGTACGGGGCATGGCCGCTGCCACCCCCCTGCCTGCCAAAGTGTGTGGTCCTGGAGCTGCCCCCTGACTGGGCAGCATTTGCAAAACAGAAAAAAAATAACGAAACACCAGCAAAAGAAGTAATAAAAATCAAAGCCCCTCGGGAATTAGCATCACCCACCTCAGTGTTGCTGCTGGAGGTGGTTGAATGTGGGTCTGTGCTGCCTGGAAACCCATTCAGACCCCCTGCAAGCCACCCTAGAGACCCTTCAAGCCCCTCAGAGACCCTGAACCCCTCCAAGAGACACTGCAATACCTCCCAGGGCCCCTGCAAACCCCTTCAGAGCCCCTGCAACAATACCCCCTCACCCCTGCAAACCCTCCAGAGTCCCTGAAAATCCCCCAGGGCCTCTGAAAGCCCCGCAGATGGGGGTGTGGGCAGGCGGGTGGCTCCCAGCCCTGTCCCCAGTCTCACCAGTAGAGAGCCCGGTCTCTCGCTTCGGTGTCGGTGAGGCCAGAGCTGATGAACACGTCCTTGTAGATGCGGCCGCACAAGCAGAGGAGGTCGGGCACAGCCCCCTCCCCACGCTCCACCACAGGCAGCAGCACCGACAGGGCCTTCTCTCGGTCCCCGGCACGGTTCCGCCTGCACACACGTGACCAGCGTTTGGGGGCTGGCACCACCAGCATGGCCCCTTGGTCCCCTGACCCCCTGGCTCTGTGTCCCCCACCCCATCACCGCTCACTGGCTGAGGGCGAAGGCGTAGTGGAAGCGGACGTTGGGCTGCTCGGCCACGGTGCAGGTCGGCAGAGCCTGGAGGGTCTCCACCAGCGTGACAATGGCGTCGTAATCCTGCGGGGGTGGCAGCGGTGCTGAGCTGGTGGCCCCCAGGCTGCCCATCCCCGACTCTGCAGGGTGATGCTCTCCCCAAACTGGCCAAACCCTGGGGGTTACGAGGTCCTCCAAGCAAGGGCAGGCTGCAGAGCACCCTCCTGGGATACGGTTGGGTCCCTGGGGATATGGACCATGATATGGCCCCCAGGGACCTCCCCAGGACCCCTCCCAGCCCTCACCTGCACGTCGCGGTAGGAGAGGAGCAGGTTCACCACAATGTCCAGGCTGAGCAGCTCCATGCTGTCCAGGCGCTGCTGGATGCGGGCCAGCTCCCGGCTCAGCTGCTCCCCCCGGTACATCTCCCGTGCTCTCCGGATATCCCGCCGGATTGTCTCCCGAAAATACCCACTGGGGGTGAGGGGCAGAGATGTGGGGGGTTTTGGGGTGGTGATGATTCCCTGCCAAGCCCTGCTAGCCCACGTGGGCAAGGGTTTGCCTGCAGATGTGTGGGGGGTAGGCAGCAGTACCAGGAGTCGGTAGGGATCCCCTCCAGCAGCTGGATAAGCCGGGCTGCCAGTGGGGCGAAGGCTGCTTCTGTCTCAGAGCTGGGCTGGAAAAGCTCCGTCAGACACTTCACAGCCCCTGCATCGCAGCAGATGACCTTGTTCTGGGCAGTGACTGTGTAGGGGATGAAGGTGTAGCTGCTGCAGAGGTCCTGAGGGAGGGGGGAAGGGGTGAGCAGCTGTGCCAGCCAAGCTGAGAACCCCTCTATTCCAGTCCTGGACCAGCCCCCTCTCCCCATTCCATACAGGCCATGCTAACACAACTGCCTTCTGGAAGTCATTAGTGAGACAAACCCCCTTTTTCTCTGACTGCCATCGTTATGCTCCAGAGTGAACACTCTTGGTTCTTTCAAAACCAGGTAACACCTTCTGTGCTGCTGTTTCTGGTGATTGCTCTGAGTGAGTGACACCTCCCCCAGCTAAGATCTGGGGAGAGATCTCACTCCCGTGTCTGCACTGTTCACCCTCTGAGGCTGAGGAGTGGCAGCTCAGGGGGAGAGAGAGGTGCTCAAAGCCCCCCCAGCACCGTGGCAACGAGTGCAGGGACAAGAGACGCACCGAGTTCTTCTGGCAGATGTCCTCCTGGGGAGAGAGGGAAGGAGGAGGGATTTCATGAGAGTTCCCAGCAAATGAAATCAGCTGATTTCAGGCTCAGGAGTCCCTGAACGGGTGCCTGGGGTTCCCCAGAGTCAGCGTGACATTTGGGGACAGTTTGGAAGGGCTCCCAGCTGCACTTCTTTTTTTCCCCAAGTGGCAAGAATCCCTCCCACCAGCTCATTCTGTGCCAAAAGTTTCACTTCCAAGCAATCAGCTTTCCCCGGGGAAAAGCACCCGTTTCTGGCTTCCCAGACAGCTGGGAGCACCCCACACCTGGCTCTGGGGATCACCAGGGTTCCCAGTCACCCCTTCCTTGGTCCACTCTGGTACAGGGAGGTCTCTGTCAGAGCAGGATGTGACAGTGGGAACTTGGCCGGGCTTGTGGAGGGGGGATGGATGAAGATTCGCCTCTTCCCAGTGTGGATGCTCCAGGGACTTGGGGCTATTCCCACCCTGAAGCAGCAGGACCCAGGGGGCTGGGGTCTCCCTGTCCCCATCCCCACTGACCTGCAGTGCCTGGAGGGAGGGCAGGTCAGCCTGGCAGCACAGCAGGACGTTGTGGGACATGTTGAAGCTCTCACGGACACCCAGGTGGTAGAAGAGGGAGGGTTGGCAGATGGAGTCGCTCAGCTCCACCACAGCTACATCTGCAGGCAGGATGGTGGGGATGCTCAGGGGACCAACACCTGACTCCCAATTCATGGGGCAGAGGAACCAGCCACCCCCCCCAGGTTTGGGGATCCACAGCCCCTAAGAGAGGGGGTGGTCCTGGCCATCGCAGCACCTGATGCCTGAGTGAGAAGCACCCAGCAGTGTTGAACCCTGAGCAAACCCTCCACCAAAAAAGCCGCCCTCTTCCAAAGCGACCCCTGCGTGTTCAATGCCAACATCCCGGCAAACGTCCAACTGCCTTGGAGGGTAAACAGGAGGAAGGCAGAAAAGCAAACAGCAAACCACCCAAGCGCAAAGCCGGCAGAGCAAGCTGCGCTGGGAACCTCTTGGCCCCGATACTCATTCCCGGGATAATCAGGCAGAGCAGCAGGAAAAGGAGAGTAGTAGAAATTCCATGCCAGGGCTGCTGCTGGCAGAGTGGGTGGGGGATAAGCAGGCAGGAAAAGGAAGGTGATGGAAACCCCACGCCAGTGGAGCTGGGTCACGTCGCATCCTCACCTGCGTTGTAGAATCGGTCAAGGGTGCCGGTGTGGCCCAGTGCCAGGGTGCCGAAGGGCAGGGGATCCAGGCGTGCCCGCAGGTGCTGGCAGGCCTGGCGCAGGCTGCGCAGTGCAGGGCAGGCGGCCGGTTCGTGGCCCAGCACACAGACGACGCTCAGCGCCCGCCCCCTGCTCGCCTGGCCCCGTGTCCTGCACACCGGCTGGCCCGTTGTGCCCGCCACTGCCAACGGGTCCTGCCAGCAGCTCCCGGCGACGGGGACAGGTCCGGGCATCTCCATGGTTGGAATGAGCTGATCCACAGCGAAGGGGTCACAATGAGCACCGGGAGACCCCATACCCTGTACCGGGCTGCCCCGTTCCTTACGGAGAGAGTCCGTGCCTTGCACGAAGCAACCTCGTCCTTACCGGGACCTTACTGAGCACCAGGCTGCCCTAACTCCTCCCGCGGGGAGAGCCTGTACCCAGTACAGGGTGACCTGCACCGGGCTGCCCAATTTCGTACCGGGAGAACCCTTACCTTGCACCGGGCTGCCCTGCACCGAGGTTCCCTATTCCCCCCGCCGCGGGAGAGCCCGTATTCTGTCGCTGGGCTGCCCTACTTACCCCCCGGGAGAGCCTGTGCCCTGCACCGGGCTGCCCCGTTGCCTCCCCGGAGAGCTCCCTAACGAGCCGGCTCGTACCAGGAGAGTCCGCCCCGCTCTCCGGGTTCGTTCCCAGGCCGCTCCGCAGGGAGGCTGCCCCACACCGGGCTCGGCTCCGCTCCGCTCCTCCCGGCTCCGCCCCGGGCACCGGGCGCTGCTTCCGCCCAGCCCGGCCGTGAGTCACCGGCGGCCCCGCCCGCACCCCCCCGGGACGGGACGAGAGGGACCCCCGCGGCCGGATCCTGCCCCCCCGACCGGGCACCAGTTGCAAAGGGCCGGTTGCGAAATGGGAGAAAGAAAGGGGAAGCGGGGCAAGTCACAACGCCGGCAGGCTAGCCACCGCACGGGCAGAGTAACCACGGTGCAGGCAGACAAGCCACCGAACAGGCAGACAAGCCACTGCACAGGCAGACAAGCCACTGCACAGGCAGAGAAGCCACTGTACAGGCAGACAAGCCACCGAACAGGCAGAGAAGCCACTATACAGGCAGACAAGCCACTGCACAGGCAGACAAGCCACCGAACAGGCAGACAAGCCACTGAACAGGCAGACAAGCCACTATACAGGCAGACAAGCCACCGAACAGGCAGAGAAGCCACTGTACAGGCAGACAAGCCACCGAACAGGCAGAGAAGCCACTGTACAGGCAGACAAGCCACCGAACAGGCAGACAAGCCACCGAACAAGCAGACAAGCCACTGCACAGGCAGACAAGCCACTGTACAGGCAGACAAGCCACTATACAGGCAGACAAGCCACTGCACAGGCAGACAAGCCACCGAACAGGCAGACAAGCTATTGCACAGGCAGACAAGCCACCGAACAGGCAGACAAGCTATTGCACAGGCAGACAAGCTATTGCACAGGTAGACAAGCCACCGAACAGGCAGACAAGCTATTGCACAGGCAGACAAGCTATTGCACAGGTAGACAAGCCGTCCCAGTGTTGTTCCCACAGCACGACCAGGCCAGCCCGGGGCAGGAGAGAGGAACAGGGACATTGGGCACCCAGAACAGAGCCCTGCATGCCCAGGCCTGTCACCCAGCCCCAGCACCACTTAAGGGAAGTGGGAGGTGTGGTGTCTGTGGCACAGACCTTGCCCATGTCCCTGCTCGCCCTCGCCATCCCTGGTGTGATGGATGGGCCTCAGCGAGGCTGGATGTGGCTGCAGAGGTCTCTCTGGAGCCCCAGCTCAAGCTGCTCACACTCGTCCAGAGCCAGGGACCCCAGCCCAGTGATTCCCTCAATTCCTCCAGAGCTGGGGAGCCCAGTCCCGTGATTCCCCCAGTTCCTCTGGCCTCAGCCTGCAGTCCCTCAGGTCCAGGAGAAGGGATGTGCCCCACAGAGGGGGATGCCATGGTGGAAGATTCTATCCTCTAGTGTCGCATCACTCTTCCCCTTACTGGCTCCCCTGCCCTGGTCACTGGAAGGACTGGAGTCACTCAGGGCTACCCACCCCCACCAGCCCATGGGCAGGACACAGCCACATCCCCAGTTGCAGACGGGGGGGGTTGCAACCAAAATGGCCACACCCACCACTCAGGCTCTGGGGGTGACAGGTGACAATGACACGGACACCAGGAATAGGAGGAGAATCCTTTATTGGGTTCCTGTCCCCTGTGCTCCAACTCTGGCTCTGCCTGGTGCGGGACGTCAAAGGGCCATCCCCCTGCCAGCCACAACCACGTGTCCCCTGACCCCCTGGGCTGCCCTGGGTTCCTGGCACACACAGGTCAGGGGGACCCCAAGGCTGAGATTCAGAGCTGGATGGGACCCCTGTGCCCAGCTGCACACCCCCCTGGGGAACAGCCAGAGGGTGCAACACCCCCCAGGGGTCAGTACTGGGTGACCCGGGTGTCCCCTGGGGCAGAGCCACCTTTGCATAGTTGTGGTGTGGGCACCTGTGGGACTCTTTGGCCATGGGGGGGGGACAGGCCGGCAGCAGGCAGGGACGCTGGCACTGGGCAGGGACGCTGGCAGCGTTGGGCTCTTCTCCACCTGCCCTGGGAGGACGAGGGGAGTGTGTCCCCAGCCCTGGGGTGTGCAGTGGCCTCAGATCCTGGTGCAGCAGACAGAGAAGAGCCCGTAGCAGAAAGGGCTCGGGGGGGGGGGGGGGGGGGGGGGGCAGGGTCTGGGGGGGGCCCCGCGCGTGCCGGGGGGCAGGGCGTGGGGAGGCGGGGGCG
>JANIJG010022734.1:30433-45813 GCA_024611175.1 Megaceryle torquata | reverse complement strand
TTTCCTCTCTCCTTCCAGTGGCAGACAGCAATATCAGAGTGAACGGGCTATTAGTACATGACTCTGTAGCTGGTGTCACCGTAACAGTTTTGGCTTTTTTGACAACGGGATGACCTAAACAGCACCAGGTTTGCTGACACCTAATGGGAAACGCCTTTCTCATAAAGGGAAGAGAGTCTTTGCACAAGGGGTCGCAGGGCTGATTGACAGGGCTTTAAACTAGATATGAAGGGGGAGGGGGATGCATCCAGACTAGCTAGAGATGGCCATGGGTGTTGTAGCCCAGCACTTGTGGGACATTTTGGAGAACCAGTAGGTCTTCCACCCCTCAAGGGTGAAAGCTATACACTCAACTCCCTCTCTGAAATGCTTATACACCAATGCGTGAAGCATGGGGAATAAGCAGGAGAAACTGGAGATCTGTGTTTGGTCACAGGGCCATGATTTCATTGAGATCACTGAGACAGCTCCCATGACTGGAATGTTGTCATGGATGGTTATGTACTTTTTCGGAAGGGCAGACCAGCAAGGCAAGGTGGTGGAGTTGCTCTTTATGTGTGTAGGCAACTGGAATGCATTGAGCTCTTCCCAGGAGGGGTGAAGAACATGTTGAAAGCTTATGGGTGAGAATTAAGGTGCACGCAAATATAGATTAAACTGTTGTGGGTGTCTACTACAGACCACCAAACCAGGAAGAAGTTGTTGACAAGACTTTCTACAGACAGCTGGAAGTAGCCTCAAAATCACATGCCCTGGTGATCATGGGTGACTTCAATAACCCTGATATTCGTTGGGAAGACTACACAGAGAGGCATACTCAGTCTAGAAGGCTGTTGCAATGCATCAACGATAACTTCCTGATGCAGGTGTTGGAAGTGCCTACGAGGAAGGGAATGCTGCTGGCTCTTGTATTAACTAAGAAAGAAGGTCTGGTCAGGGATGTGAAGGTTGGGGGCAGCCTTGGCAGTAGTGATCACAACATGGTAGACTTTAGCATCATACAAGGAAGAAGCAAGGCATAAGCAAGATTGCAACCCTGGACTTCAGGAGGGCTAACTCTGTCCTCTTAAGAGACCTACTTGGAGGAATGTCTTGGGCTAAGACTCCAGAAGGTAAGGGGGTCCAAGAGAGCTGGTTGATATTCAGACATTACTTCTGCCAAGCTCAAGACAGGTGCATTCTTTTGAGTAAAAAATCAAGTAGTGGATGCAGGAGACCAGCATGAGTGAGCAAGGAGCTGCTGAAAAAACTCAAGTGGAAGAATGAAGTTCACAGCACATGGAAAATGGGACTGGTCTCTTGGGATAATTATAGGCATGCTGTCAGGATTTGTAGGGATGCAACAAGGAAGGCCAAGACCCTCTTGGAATTAACTCTGGCAAAGGGAAGGAAGAAGGGCTTCTTCAAATACACTGATGGTAAAAGGAAGACTGGGGAAAATGTGGGCCTACAGCTGAAGGTGTGTGAGTCCTGGTGACAGAGGATGCAGAGAAGGTGGAGCTACTGAATGCCTTCTTTCCTTCAGTCTTCACTGCTAAGACCAGCCCTCAGGAATCCCTGACCCTGGAAGTAAGATCGAAAGCCTGGAGGGACGAAGTCTCTCCACTGGTTGATGAGGACTGAGTTAGAAATCACTGATGGGCTGCACCCATGAGTGCTCAGGGAGCTGGGTGATGTTGTTGCTTTATCATTCTCCATCATTTTTCAAAGATCATGGAGAACAGGTGAGGTGCCTGAGGCCTGGAGGAAAGCCAGTGTCAGTCCAGTCTTCAGAAAAGGCAAGAAGGAAGACCCTCGTAATTACAGACCAGTCAGCCTCAACTCCACCCCTGGAAAGGTAATGGAGCATCTCATTCTGGAGATCATATCTCAGCACATGGAAGAAAAGAAAGTTATCAAGAGTAGCCAACATGGATTTACTAAAGGGAGGTCATGTCTGACTAATCTGATAGCCTTCTATGGTGGTGTGACTGAATGGGTAGATGCAGAGAGACAATGGATATAGTCCATCTTGATTTCATCAAGGCTTTTGATAACTGTCTTCCATAACATCCTCATGGGTAACCTCAGGAAGTGTGGGTTAGAAGAGCGGACAGTGAGATGGGTTGAGAACTGGCTGACTAACAGAGCTCAGAGGGTTGTGTAGAGTGGTGCAGAGTCCAGCTGGTGACCTGTAAGTAGTGGTGTTCCCCAGGGGACAGTTCTGGGTCCAGTCTTATTCAACATCTTCATCAGTGACCTGGATGAAGGCACAGAGTGTACCCTCAGCAAATCTGATGATGATACTAAACTGGGAGGAGTGGCTGATACAATGTAAGGCTGTGCTGCCATCCAGTGAGATCTGGACAGGCTGGAGAGCTGGGCAAAGGAAAACCTAACGAAGTTCAATAAGGATAAGTGAAGAGTCCTACATCTGGGGAGAAACAACTCCATGTACCAGCACAGGTTAGTGGTAGACCCGCTGGAAAGCAGCCCCATGGAGAGGGACCTTAGAGTCCTAGAGAATAATAAGTTATCCATGGGACAGCAATGTGCCTTTGTGGCCAGGAAGGCCAATGGTATCTTGGGGTGCATAAAGAAGAGTGTGGCCAGAATGTTGAGGGAGGTTCTCCTCCCCGTCTTCTCTGCACTAGTGAGACCACATCTGGAGTATTGAGTCCAGTTCTGGTCTTCCCAGTTCAAGAGGGTCAGGGAAATACTAGAGAGAGTCCAACAGAGAGCTACAAAGATGATGAAGAGACTGGAACATCTCCTCTTATGGGGGAAGGCTGAGAGACCTGGGGCTGTTTAGCCTGGAAAAGAGAAGACTGAGAGGAGATCTTATGAATGTTTACAAATCTCTGAAGGGTGGGTGTTAAGTAGAAGGGGCCAGGCTCTTGTCAGGTGTGCCCTGTGACAGGACAAGAGGTAATGGCAGCAAGGTGAAACACAGGAAGTTCCACCTCAACGTGAGGAAAAACTTCACCGTGAGGGTGACAGAGCCTGGACCAGGCTGCCCAGAGAGGTTGTGGAGTCTCCTGCTCTGGAGACTTTCAAAACTCACCTGGCTCTGTTCCTGTGTGGGCTGCCCTGGGTGTTCCTGCGCTAGCAGGGGGGTTGGACTCAATGATCTCCAGAGGTCCCTTCCAAACCCTACCATTCTATAATTCTATGATCTAGAAAGAATTCAGGTCCCTCTTTATGCTGGATTTAGAAGTATTTTCAGGAGAGTGAAGGAGGGAGTGAGATGCAACAAATTTTATCACCATCAAAATTTCTTAAAAGATGAACAGCAAAACCGGTGGATTTTTTTTCTGTCCATTTTCCACGAGATTTTACCTTGCAGATAGCATTACAGAGGTTGATCCAGTCTCTGAATACACTTGTTTAGGGTGGGATGTCTATTAGTGCAGGTGGCAGCTCTGGAGCAACATGCCTGAAAATCTTGCTGGCTGCAGAGTATTGGTGTCCTGGTGCTAGCCCTGAAACAGAAGCTCTTCTCAAT
This sequence comes from Megaceryle torquata, assembly GCA_024611175.1. Classification (NCBI taxonomy): domain Eukaryota; kingdom Metazoa; phylum Chordata; class Aves; order Coraciiformes; family Cerylidae; genus Megaceryle; species Megaceryle torquata. The sequence goes on along the minus strand of JANIJG010022734.1, from coordinate 42,329 downwards.
CTAGCAAAATTTCAGTAAATGTGCATTCAAGTATGTATGTTGGGATAGACTTACTTGGATCCATCTCTACTTCGGATAAACTTTAATCCACTAAACAGGCAACTGTGTCCAAAAGGTCATTCACCAAAAGCTTTGCAGATGCTTAGATGACCAACTGTTCTCCAGAGAGTGAATCTTCTGCCTCAGGTGCCTCAGACTTGTTTGCCTCAATGACATGCATCTCACACTGGAACCCACCCGAATTTTTAGATAAGGGATTCCATTCCCCTGAACTACTGCAGGAATTTGGGTGTCCACCATGCCTATATACACAATACTCAGCAAGCAGTAGCCGTATACAGAAGAGCCCTGGTCTGTGAAGCACCTCTACACTCCGCAGTGCGGAGAACTTCCTTTTGTTTGGGAAGTAGGGAACAACCCCATGCTACAGCCTCCCAGAACTGGGGGAAGATTTTGTCCTAAACTTTACCTGTAGAAGCTGCTAAGATTACAAATAGCTGTCTCATTCAAAAAGATTTCTCTTCCTGGCTAGAATCACAGTTGATTTTCAGGATATGACTATGTGAAGATGTCAATGACTTGTTTTTCTGTCTAGCAGACCTGTTCCTCAATTGTAAACATACTGGTGACCATTACAAAAAGAAAAGTGATTTTCCCTCTTCATAAATCCTGTTAGTTTTACAGAGCCAACACAACAGCAGGCAAGCCAGATTTGAGATCCCTCTCATAACAAGGAAAACTGGTTGCTAAGCTGTATTTTGTCACACCTGCACAACCCCACTGAAAAGGCAGGTGTAAACAGAAGCTGTAATTTGCCCTGCTGTTGCTGATGCATGGGAAGGCAAAAAACCCAGCTTGAGCCAGAGCCCCAGTTGAATGCACAAGGCTGCCAGGCAGAAAAACAAAAACATCTTTTTACTACCAAACTGCATGTATTTAATCTGGAAATCACTAAGGCACAATAACTATGGAACCCCACAAAGACGTTTTTTAGAGTCAATTTTCAGAGGAGAGCTGCAATTTCTCTAACAAACTTGCATTAAACCCTCAAAAAAAGTTAATTAAGAAAATGATATTTTTTTTCAATTTAAAATAAGTATTCTGTTGCTGAATAATACAGTATGTACAGTAAATATGGTTTGGCTGGAAAGGTTTGCTTCAGGGCTCTACTGGTACAGATAACAGTTCCATTCCCATGCAACTTCAAACAAACTCAGACACTCTATGCAGGGAAAGAAAAAAAAAAAAAAAAAAGAAAAGAGGCAGCACCTGAAGCACCACAAGATCATAAAAAAGCAGAACACAGGTTTGCAAAAATTGCACAAAACCCACAGGGGCGGGGGGGAAGGTCAGATATTTGCTACTAAAATGGGTAACTAAAGTATATTCCTTTTCCCCATCTCACATCACCTTTCAGCAGAAGCAGAGTACCACATGGTTTTTTCCATCAGTAAATTAAGTCTGTAAAGAGCAGAAGGTTTCCTTTTAGGGTCACTCAGATTAAGAGGGAGATTTTGAAACCACATTCAAACATTTCTGTATTCATAGTCTCCAATTTCTCTTTAACTAATCCAAGAAAGAAATAATGGCAGTGCCCTGAAACAGAAGGCAGTAAATAAGAATATCAGAAAGATGACAAAGAAAAATACTGAGGAAGGTTCAGAGAAAAATATGTGTGTACAGTGTGACATAGATGCAACCTATATGGAAGGAGAGCTGCAGATTAAAAGAGTCTGTTAGTCACAAGCATAGAAACATAAAAGGAGGAAGAAATCTAAGAAAAAGTCTACTCGTATCATTAAGTGAGGAGAAATACAGTGTAAACCTCTAAGAATGAAAAAAATCCTAACCTTTACAGTGACTCATACTTATAAAAAAGAAAGTGTAAGTTTTGCCAAAGCAAACAGAAAAAAACCTAGTGAGGTAGTGCAGCCTTGATGCCTGAAGAAATGTTAGGTTCATATTCTAAGAAGACCACAATACTTTAACTGTGAGCAGCTTATGCTTCCTTGCTAACCCCAGTGAAGCATGAAGAAGAATTATTTGGTATTCAGCTTTGGTTTTCCCATATGAAGCCAAGAGGAAAGCAGGCCATGGCCCATCAAGGAGGTTCCTGGCCACCAGCGGGAGTAGATAACTTCCTGGGGGCTGAGAAACCCCTCACCCCTGGGACAATCAGTGCTTGTACTCTGCAGCACAATTTAAAAGATTCTTGAAAATATGGCTGCTTTAATGTTTATGACAGTCTCTTTATCACTACTTAATTCCCAAGCTGTAAATAAAACCAACCAAGATCTGTAGCCTACACAACAGCTACCCTTGGGTATGGTAACGGTGGGATGAATTCACCAGGGTGGAGTGCAGGGCATGGGTCTGTTTGGAACAAAATTCTGTTCCCAAAACTGAATTTCATTTTCTTATGATCACAGATGACCAGAGGAAACAAGATGAGCCAAGAGCTTGCAAACATCACAAACTAAGACTAAGGGAAGACATTTATTTCTATAGCACACAGAAAATGTGACAACATCACCTGCAGCTCATGGACCCCACTGACTAACACATGCAAGACAAGACACCATTCAAATGACTAAACACCAACCACATGCTGTGCTCAGAAGCTCACATCTCAGAGGGCCTTCAAGAGCAGACACAAGCACACCCTTCTGACAAGTCTCAGAGTAATCCCCTTTCCTTCAGAACACATTCTTTATACCAGAAGCACCATCTTCACCAATAACCTGTTACACAGGCAGCACAGATACCTGCTTGCTCCTTTCCTTTGTCTAAATGTGTAATACTGCAAACAAACAAGGGTGAACAAGCAAAGCAGGACCTCAGCAAAATCCAGGACTGGAGACACGCACACTGCCCATTAAAATGTGACTTGCTTTGGCCATATAATTTCAAAAAACACAAAGTTTCTTACTTGTTTGCAGGTGAAGGAGTTCTTGTTTGCTCTTGTTCAATGTCTTTTTCTTCCACAGAGGAGAACCCAAACCTGCCAGCTACTTCCCAACAGCTGCCTGCTGTTAGGGCTCAGTGAACCCACTGGAGACTAATTTACAGCCTAGAGCAGGGCACTGAGCCAGTGGGGAGGCAGCCTGGGTAACTCAGCTCTGAAAAGAAACTTTGCAGGCAAAAACTTCAGAGCGGAAGGGGAAAATAATTCTTTCTTCATTTAGCTGTTTTCATTCCCATCACTCTTGTTCCTTTTTTATGATAACCATTCTTGCAGCTTTCATCATCTTTTAGCCTGTCTTTCTTTTTACATCAAGCATTTCTATAGCTTCAATTTTCTGAAAAGGAATAAGCTGAAATGAAAACCTAAAGGTGTATTTTACAGCTAAGTGAAAAATGTACAGTTTATACTGATAAATTAAAACACATATCCAAGAGCTCTTAACATTTTACCAATTGTCCTTCACAAAACTTTCACTGAAATGCATATTTGCTTACAAACCAAGGGGAAAATCTTCTTGTCACTGTGCTTTTGCATCACAGATTCTGGCAGCTCCTGCTGCACCAGGGCAGTAGTCTGACTCGGCCCACACTGCTAGCCTTGTTCAGCAAAGGCATTATTAGGTGCTTTGGGGAACAAGCCAGGGGAATAAGCACTTACAAAATTGCCTTCCCCTATTTAGAGGTTGCACTTCTTACCTGCTAGAAGAGCATGGTCCAAGGTGTTCATTTCTCAAAGAGGTATTTTAGGAAGTTTGTGGGAGCCTTTGAATGTCAGGGCTTCTTCAGGTGGGCATTTATTTGAGTTTTTACATATGTCCTTGCAAACAACATATGCAGATGTTGCCATAAAGTCATAAGTAATGTAAATTCAAATTACAAAAATTCTCGTGTTTTGGCATTTCTGCTTGCTGTTGCTTTGTAAACTCAGGGCAACTCCTCTGCAGGGGAGATGCATCACTGAAATCTTAGTCACAAAGTCTGTGAGTCTGCAGACTGGGTGCATGTGAAGCCTTCCCACTAGGATCCTTCCCTCTCACACACGCCTGCCACTAGGATCCTTCCCTCTCACACACGCCTGATCTCAAGGGCGGGTGTAATTCATTCTCATGTGCTCTCACACATCTTCCCTCTCATTACCAAGGTTGTGATTATACTGGATAGTGTTTTCTTGAGTCTATTAAAATGCACGTTACATGGCAAAAAGACCTTCAGCATCCAGAATGGCAGTCCAGCATGTTTCAGCTCCTGCTGACACTAGTGGGAGTCTCCCACATATAGGGAGCTAAGTATCTGAGCAGGGATCTGTGGTGTGGATATGAGGACAATATTGCCTTTAGTCACTGCTAGCACATAGCAAGTAGAGAAATATTTTTCTTCGGTCTGTTCTTTGGTATCCTGAAGATGAAGCATCTTTTACTCTCTATTCAAGAAACTCACCATGTGCTGCTCTGGACAAAAAACATCAGGAATAATTAAAGAAGACATCTGCTGTCCAATCTTCTGACAGAAGCATCTTTGATAAATAATACGTCTTTAAAATCTTGAGAGGTATGAATGGGATGGCAAGTGAGGAGCTCCTCTTCAGCACACAGGCCTTCCTGGGTGACCTCCTACAGCACAAGCAGCTTATAATATCCTGGAGGGGGCAGAAAAATAAAGTAGTTTTAACAGATTTGTCAATGAAGCTGTCAAGTACATGTATATGCTATAATCAGGTACTCGCATAGCTCACAGCAGACACTATTATGCAATTCATGAAGTATCAGAGAGCTTCGCACAATGAATTCAGGGAAGAAAAGGTAAAATAGCAGACTGAACTCACCAACACAGCCAAAAAGCAAAGTAACACATTATTAAGAGTTTGCACAATGTGCATCCTTTGTGCCGAACTGCGGTGACAAATGTCCATGCAGTTACAAACTACATGGCATTACAATTTTTAGACCTCAGGGAGCATCCTTTCAATTTTCTGTCCATCATTCATTTTTAGATCTGGTAGCTTACACACTTTGTGTGCTCTTATATCAGAAGGTCACATCCAGTGAACTGTCAGCACCAAACCATTTTCCATCTTTGGTTTTGAATAATTTGATTTAAAATGATTTGTTACGTTTCAGGGGATGTGGAGTGTCCCTGGAGCTGGAGGCTTTGTGGCAATCTGAGCCCTAACCCTAACCCTAATGGCAGCCTGGGGCTGAGGTCCACAGCACGATGTATGGCACAGGTGAGAAAGGAAGGTGTGGAAGGACAGTGCTGGTGCAGTATTGTGCTTCCCTTGGCACAGTTCTGGGGAGCTCAGCAACAGGCTGCCATTAGGGTTAGGGTTCGAGTTTAGAGAACTACAAAACCTCCAGCTCCAGGGACACCGGGGATGCAAAAGGCATGCCAAGGGGAGCATGACACTGTACCAATATTGTCCCTTTAATATACCTACTTCACAGATAAAGCTAAACTCTTTTTCAGCCACTTTATTCCCTGTTTCTTCATTTAAGATTTGGCTGCAGATTTTACAAGCTGCATTTCAAGAAAATAAATGAAAAGGCTTCCCAGTTCCCATAGGGCTCTCCTGATCCCTATGCTAGGGATGTTTGTGACAAACAAATATATAAAGAAATACTTTATCCCTTCTCACAATTAATAAGTAACAATGAACCTTCTTCATCATGGAAAACCATGCAACTAAAATTTTAACAGATCCAGTCTTTGCAAATCAGGGCTCTTAACTGAAAGGCAGTTCTGGATAAGAAGATATAGACCAAATATGTGCATATAAATTACCTGTAAATTATATATATCATATTTACTGGTTTGGACTAGATTAGCCTATATGGGAATTCAATTTAAGAGAGGACTGAAAACCTGCATCGCTTTGCTGAGGGTACTTGAGCTAATCTCAAGTAAAAAAAGTATTTCAAAGAGGTATTGTTATGAAATAGGCAGTGCATTAGTGTGGAATTGAAAAGTGCTCTTAACTGAGAAGGGGCTCCCACATGGTTTGAATTTGACAAATTCAAAACAGTAACAGGACAGTTCATTAGGAAAGGTGAGACAGATAGGCAGAAAGACATTTGAGTATGGCCCGCAACAAGCTACTCCTTGCTCATACTTTGAGACCCTGAAATACAGTTTTCACAGTTTTGGGTTTGTTTTTTTTTTTACATTTTTGTGTTCCATGGGCCAATTACATTAAACTTTGGATATTTTCCCATCTACTTGCCAACCACCATTTACTTAACATAAACATTGATTTTTTTGTCTCAGTTAATCAGAGATCATCTGACAGACTCTTACAATGTCTAGATGACTCTGCCAAAGGAAAACTTCACACAGATCCTATTAGATTGCCATTGCTTTACTGAGGGGGGAGTATTTTTATATCTGATTTCATTTTCCTTTCCCTTCTGACAAAAGAAAAGCCATGAGCAGAATCATGCCTGACTGAATCCATCCTACATAAGCAGCAGCAAGAATGCCTAAGATTACTCACAACCAGAATGAAATAGTATCCATTTCAGGTTACAAAACTGACTTGAAAGAAGGGAGAAAGGGAAAAAAAACCCCACTCAGTTCTAACACAGATGTTATGTACATGTGTATGTGTCGAAGTAAAATCTCTGAGGACTTCTTCTGACTTGGAAATAGGTGGTGCTTAAAGACTTTACAGTTTATAAAAAACCCAACTATGTAGACAGATTCAAAGACATCTTCTTGTCTCACGTTTGTACTCTTCTGGTATTCAGTCTGAGAAAACAAGCACAATGTAAGTGCTGCAAATGTATTTAAAACTTTACACATTGCTAAGGGGGCACAAGATTTTATAAGTTGTTTTGTAAGAGCCTCCAGCACAGCCACTCTTGTTTCCCTTCAGTACTGTCCATGAATCCTGTTTAACTGAGTGTTAAGCCTGGAAACTCCTGAGGTGCACATGGATGGTAACCACTTTTTTGCTGCTTTAATCTCCTTTGGACTGCATGTGCACCTTATCCTTAAAAGCTTAAACATGATTCTACATTTTGACAGAAGACCAGAATCCAGTTTTAATTTGCTTTTATTTATTGGCTAACCTAGCCCATCACTAAGGTTGCATTACACAAAGATGAAAGCCTGCTGTGCCCCCTGCTAAATAGGTAGGTGATTACATACAGTTAACAATCAAAATTAATACTAAGGAAAAGTTCAAGGCTGTTAACAAAGAAGCTAGAAATAAGAAGCCTTTTAACAAACACCTTCTAATATTCTGATTTGGTTTGGGGTTTTTTTATGACATCAGCTAACCCAGGTTGCTAGTGTAACACAAAACTCTCACTGGGTACTATTTCAATCTTGTCTTTTTGCTGACATTTGCCTTTGAAGTAAAAGGATGGCTAAATTTGGTTACAAAAACTAGAAGCAGACACAGACTTTTGTTTGCAAGTCAATCCACAGATGTGAAAAAGAAGAATTAAAAAAACCCCAAACACTTTTAAAGAATGAAATGTCACAGCTACTCTTCCACAAAAGTAACTTCGGCAATTTGTGTTCTCCTAATACTTTACTGTGCCTCTGATTCAGACAGGAAAAAAGTCTAATTTATATGGACATCCACATTTAGAAATAACAGTTTTGAAAAGAAGCAGGAAATGTGTTTTCTCTAAATGAGAAAACTCCACTTCTCTTGTGGTAATGATGAGACTGCTTTAATGCATTTTTATATACTTTTCATCTTTAGTGAAAGAGGATATTCTAAATTAAAATGCAATTATTTTACCAAGAAACACACCCTTGTGCCCTTACAAGAATGGCCATAAACCGAAGAGCTGAATGTGGTGGACATTATTGAGCAAATAATTGCCTCCTCCAGAGAATGTCATATTATGTCTCCTATACAATGCAAAACAATTTATTTCATAATGCATTTTCACAGAGATACATTGCTACTGGCGGAAGTTATGTAATACTGAAGCAGTCTATCGTGAAGAGCTTCAATGAAAGGGAAGTGGTATAAATGCAGACAGATGAAAAAGTGAACTAAAAAGCCTTGGATGTTTGTGTTGAGGGTACTGGTCTCAAGCTTGGGAGTTGGCAATGAACAGAAACTCGCCTATTGCAGGTACCAGAAGAAAACTAAACTTTCCTAATGCATTGTTAAAGCGGGGGTGAGGTAGAGAAGTGGGGAATATGGTGGGGTGAGGGGGGGAACTACTGTTAACAGCAGAGAGGAGAGAACCCCAGGATTCATTTTAGACGGACTGATGGAATGCTGTAGTTAGGAGATTAAGAATGATACAGGGAGAAAGCAGAGCACTGGAAGTCTTGAAGACAAGGAGACTGTTTTATAACTGCAATAGTTCAGAATCACAGAACCACAGATTGGTAGAGGTTGGAAGGAGCCTCCAAGGACCATCTAGTCCAACCCTCTCTTGCCAAAGCAGGTTCACCTAGGGCAGGTTGCACTGGGATGCATCTAGGTGGGTCTTTAATGTCTCCAAAGGAGGAGACTCCACACACTCTCTGGGCAGCCTGTTCCACTGCTCCATCACCCTTACAGTAAATAACTTTTTCCCTATGTTTAGGCGGAACTTCCTGCATTCTAGTTTCTGCCCACTGCCCCTTGTCCTGCCACTACGCACCACTGAAAAGATCCTGGCCTCATCCTCTTGATGCCTGCCCTTTAGATACTGATAAGCATTGATAAGGTTCCCTCTCAGTCTTCTCTTCTTCAGGCTAAACATGCCCAGGTCTCACAGCCTTTCCTCATCAGAGGGATGCTCTGGTCCTTTCCTCATCATCTTTGTAGCCCTCCATTGGACTCTCTCCAGTTGTTGCCTGTATCTCTTGAACTGGGGAGCCCAGAATTGAACCAAATACTCTAGATGTGGCCTGACTAGGGCAGAGTAGAGAGGGAGGAGAACCTCCCTCAACTTGCTGGTCACACTCTTCTGAATGCAAATAAATGGGTGTATCTTACAGTACCATGGTTATGAGAGATGGTGTGTAGTACTGGTGTTGAAGACTTCACAGACAAAATCTCCTGTGAGAAAATGAATGAATGCTTGTAGAAGCTTCGTTTGCTGGCTGGTGATTGTTCACTGAAGCCATGGAATTTAGGAGCACAGAGAGCTACAAAAATATTAATTCTGAATTCTGCTAAGCACCTGTCATGGTAGTTGCAAAGATACTTCTGGTTCCTCAACAAAACTGGTTTGGGACTTAGGATGAATGTCCCTTCCCTTCCCTTCCCTTCCCTTCCCTTCCCTTCCCTTCCCTTCCTGTCTCATCTTGTCTTTCTTTCTCTTCTTTCTTTCCCCTCTTTTTTTATTTTCCTTTTTTTTTTTCTTTTTTTTTTTTTTTCCCTGAACCAAAACTAAACCAAAATTTCCTGAAAAATTAAAGCTAAAACTTTTTTCCAGCTCCAAAAGAAGTGCTAAAGCTCAGGAACCAATTGCAGGAACTAAGGCATGGAATAATGTACCAACAACTTGGAGGAGCAGAACATGTAGTTTCACTGCTGATCTTGAACCATGGGACACCCACTGATTCTCCAAAATTGTTCTAAAGACAAATGAACTGTAATAGTACATCATGCTGTGATTGCATGTTGATGCTATTTCCTGAAGCGATGTGATGACACCGTGGTAGGACCATTAACCCATCTGTCACTTTCTGCATTTGTCTCAATCAAACTGACAAAAGCATTGTGTAAATGTGACTTTGAGCAAATCCAGTATTATGGACCTGACATAAAAATGCAGTTTGTGTTGAAAAGAGGGACTGACATGACACAGAGACATTTGAAAGTAGGACTCTTGCTAGAGAACATTTAAATAAAAGATTTGTCATTCCTTTCAAGCAATTTTAGATTATTGCTAAGACACCCCAAAGATCGCTGTGATATTTTGACAATTGGACTGCAAATATTCTATATAGCATCACACCAGGCATCAGAAAAAAAAAAAAGAACAAATTCCTCTAAGGTCTCATGTTTCTAAAATAGAGACATCCCGTTATCTGTAGCCACATCTGAAAATAGTGCTGCTGCACTGATAGTTTTAGAAACACCATTAGAAACTGTTAGAAACAATATCTTGATAATTCGGTTGCCCACATCTCAGCCAAAATTTCCATTTCCATTAACTGAAATTCTGGTGGATTAAGGACTATATGGCTTGGTTAAAAATGACTATATGCATCAGAAACATCCTTCCCTTTCATATTTATTTATAAAGATAAAAGTATACTTTATAGGTCTGTTGATATTTAGAACTAGTATGTAGAAGTAAATAATAATGAGAAATAGTATTTAGGAGAAGATTGGTGACAGAATTGAGACTGCAAAGAAACTCACATTGCAATGCGTTCAGTAATCATTGCCCTGCTTTCCAAATATTGTTTCACTGATAAAAGAACTGTTAATTCTAGAACATTTCAGGACAGAGAAGATGAAAAAGCCAGTAGTTTCTTAAGAGTGGCTAACTAGAGAAATAGAAACTAACTATAGAAATGGGAGCTAAAAGTTACAGGGTCCACAAAGATACCGGTTTGGTGACACTTTCTCCCCCCGGCGTCTATCTAATGTCCCGCGGTGTCTGCCCCTCCCTCACTATCCATATTTTCATTCCAAACACCGAGTCTGTTTGTTGATTTTGTTGCGTTTCAGCAGGATCAGTTCCATGATCCAGATGAAGAGGAGTACACCCCGAACACTGGCACTGGCACAACAAAGTGAGCAGCAGCTCAACCCATCACTGACACTGTGCTCAGCTCTGCCAGGCTGTTTATTTCCAGACCCAGACAGCTGCCTCGTCATGGCTGAAGGAGCAAGACAAGGGGGGACAAGCTGGTGAAATGGGAGCAAGTGGAAGTACATGGACAGAAGGAATCTCCCACTAGTATTGCCACCAGAAAATGTACCTCAACCTGGGCCTTTAATGCCGTTGCTCCCTAAAGTGCAATCAGAGTAGAAAGAACAAATTGAGGAGGGCTTGTGAAAGCTTGCCTGGTTTTCCTACCATATTTGTTGTCTAAAAAAAAAAGTTATTATCTCCCCCTAAAGCCTTGTGTAACAAATAACCTGTTCCATCTGCCAAGTTTTCTTTTTTCTCTCTCTCTTTTTTTTTTTTTTTTTTTTTAATGCCTCAATCATCCAGGGATAAAGGAACAGCAACTGTATTTATTTTATTTCCCTAAGTGTAATCTCTCTCCACAGCAGATGTGACAATTTACTGCCAAAGTAAGTTCATCACACAATTAGCGGTGTGAAAGGAAAGCCTATTGTGTATCACAATGATTTTTCTCGCCATTAGCAGTTAATAATTACCGCCACCCGCTTCGGGGAGGGCTGATCTCCCTCCCCACCCCCGCCCAGGCACAGAACCCTGCATCACCATTTCTCTGCAGCACCGACAACGATGTTCTGCAGGCACAGGGAACAGGGGCAAACAGAAGATGCTTTGTGATGAAGCTACTGCTTTACTTCTCCCAGCCAGGCCCATTTTCTCAGGTGGCATTCACAGTTGTGTATGGATTGGCATCAGTCCCCTGAAGTCACTTCACTGGGTTGATTATTTTTCCATTGCTGGTATTTTGTGTGAGCTGTTCCTTTATGGTTACTGTAATGACTTTCCTATAAACTTTTATTGCATTTTCTAATACCATTTGATAAATATTACTAGCACAATACTAAGGTCAAGATTTTATATAAACTCCGTGAAATAATAATAATAAAGATTGTTAAAACTAGACCTTTAATCTACACAACTTATTTTCATACAAATCACATTCTAGTAACTGACCCTGTCTTGCTCTTTTGTCACTATCAGCATTTCCTGTGACAGGTACACTGGGTCCCCGGTGAAACAACTGTCTCTGCTACCATTGCAAACTTTTCTGCCTTCTAAAAAACCAGTTCTATTTTGGGGCTGGTTGTTTTTTTTTTGGTTTTTTTTTTTTTTTT
>JANIJG010022734.1:0-20947 GCA_024611175.1 Megaceryle torquata | reverse complement strand
GGAAAGGGAAAGGGAAAGGGAAAGGGAAAGGGAAAGGGAAAGGGAAAGGGAAAGGGAAAGGGAAAGGGAATGGAAGAAAAAAAAAAAAAGAAAACTAAAAAAGAAAAGAAGAGACTGATAAAGGAAAAAAAAGCCCAGGAAGCAGAAAGATTTCTGTGTGGAAAGAAGGAAGAAAGATTACTTGCTGAGATGCAATTCCTCTACTTCTGTGTCATCTCTTCCCCTACCACAAAAACTGTGGATCACAAGTATTCTCCAGCTAGCCATCTAGACCTCTACTTTCTCAGTTTGAATACTTTTATTAGCCAGAAAAGCAAATTATATAATGTCTTAATTCACAAGTGCTTTAACAAGCCAGGTGTTAGGAGAAAAGCAAGGCAGGGAGGACATAATCTTGGGCTTACCAGGCTGAGAGTGCGCAGTCCACTCACTCGTCCTTTCCTAGTTCTATGCTCCTCCCTATCTGATAACTTTGTATGCTTTGTGAAGGAGGTAAGGAAATCAGAGAAAGAAATTTCTCTGAAGAGAAGCTAAGCACAACGTCTTCAGCAGGCATCACTCATAGGTATTCAGACTCTGAGCCTAAATATTTGCCTCTCCATCATGGCATCTTCTGCAGATTTAGAGAGCCAGGGGAGCAGCTCCTTTTTCATTCAACAGTGTGTTCTTCCCTTTCTCACAATACTCTCTCCAGACTATATTGATTCAGACAACATACAATTACTGCTGACCCAGATTAAATACACTCAAACCCCACTTTTGTTTTGTGACACAAAGACAAACTAAGACCCTCATGATTTCTACCATAGCAATGCAAAAATAGAAAACAATTCTGCAAGTATTTATGGAAGCTTTACAGTTTCACATGAATCAAATATGAACCCTTACTCACTGGTGCTCTGATATTGTCTAGAGTAATTTTCAGAAATATACATTAGCTCAGAAATAATTGATTCAGGTTGTTTTACAGAAGGGTCCTTGGAGTAAGGACCATTTACCCTTAGGGCTTCAGAACTGCTTAGTTAGGCAATCAAATGGAACTAAAAGTCACATTTAAACTCTATATGCAGCAACTAAAAATAGGGAGTTACATTTTCTTAAATGTTTTGATTCCTTTGGAAAAAAAAACCCAACCAAACAACAAACCAAAAAACAACAAACAAATCCCCAACAAACCTGAGCTAGAACTGCCTTTTGTCCTGCTTGCATGGATGGAGGCTCTGCACCATGGATTTGATGACTTAAATATTTTACCATGAATGGTTATTGATGAGCAGTAGGCATTTTTCTGAGCGCCCAGTCCCGGGATCTGTTTTTCTATTGCCATACTGACGGGATTGTATGTGCCCTTTAGCTTTGTTTCTGCTAAAATGTAAAAACTTCACGAGAACAGGGCTCCCCTGAAAGCAGCAGTCACTGTCGGTTGTAATGTTCTTGCATGGATGATTTCTGCCACTGAACACAGACACTGGCCAGAAACAAACCTCCACAAAACTGAAAAGCAGCCACAAAAATGACACATTCTAGAAGGAATGACATGTATTTAGCACAGCATCCTGGCCTGCCAGCCTTTTAGTGATAGGAGCTCAGCTAGCAAGTGTGCCTGCAGTACCTGCCTGCAGTACAGGCATTTTTGTAGTCAGTATTTTATTGTTTTCCCAGTTGAAGTGTACAAATGTTTTTCTGCTTTTCCTTCTCTCCATTACAAGTCAGCCTGCCTTAATTTGCGCAACTGCGATTCCTTGTCAGTGATTTGTCATCACATTGTCTTCAGAATACTTGAGAAACATTAATGAAACACAAAAATGTGCTAATTTGTGAAAATAATAAGCATGCTACTTAGAAGGAAGGGAATACACTTATGCTGGTAGCAATGCAGACATCAGTCATCCTACCTACCAGTTCACCCTCCTGGTGTTAAAAAAGAAAGGGAGATTCACCATCAGATTAATTACAAGTTCAAGTATGTGTTTATATCTCTTCTGATGAACCTTTCTCTATTTAGCTTCTCGGTCAGCTATTCAGGAAGAAGCAGACTTGCACATTACATAGAGTTCATAAGTTACAGCTCAGGGACATCAGTGCGCTGGGCTGCATATGGCCAAGGGAACTGCTGGTTCTGCCAGAAACACTAAGCCACCAATGTCTGCCACACCACTAGTGCTCACCCACCATTAAAAAAGCTGCACTTACTATCTTCCAGACAATAAATACAAGGGGGTTGACATTACCTTATGCATGGTCTGTTAATGAGGTGCAAGCCTTTGCCACCCATGCCCATAGTATCAAGAATGATGCATGATCTGGTATCTTGACACCAGAGCTGATGCTGTGAAAGGGAGAACATTAACGTAGCTGTGTGGTGAAGCACCAGTCTTGCTTAATTACAGCTCAGCGTCAAAAAAACCTGCTCTGGAGAAAGGAAAGAGTTGTAACAACTACTCAGACAGGGTAGCAGATGGGAAAGAAACAGAGCCTCTACAAGGTCATACAGAGTAGGTGGCTGCTTGTTTATGGACTCCCATTTTCAAGAAAAAAACATATTTAACAATATAAATTATGGAATATCCCCTATTTACTGTGAGAATGTCTGGAACTCCTTATCTCCTCTGTTAGGTTTCACAGAGGAACCTGTGGCTGGGGTTTTAGATAGGAAATAATTCTTTCAATCTTCTGTATTCAATGCAATACTGGATCTACTGGTCACCAGTGCAGGTGAGCTGGTCAAGGATCTCAAGATTGGAGGCAGCCTGGGCAGCAGTGATCATGCACTGGTGGAATTTGCACTGCTAAGGGTCACAAATCAGTCAAGGAGCACAGTCAGGACTCTGAATTTCAAAAAGGCAAGCTTCCATCTCATCAAGGAGTTAATTAACAGGACACCCTGGGAAATGGTCCTCAGGGAAAAGGGAGCAGAGCAAAGCTGGCAGATCTTTAAAAACACTTTTCATAGAACACAAGAGCTCTCAATCCCTAAGTGTAAGAAATTACACTTAGTGTAAGTTTAAATTTATTAGTGTTAAAATCAGCATGGCACTAGTTACTTGAGCAGAACAATCCATATTACCACTAGTTTAAGTTTTTATCATTTTGAGGCCATAACACAAACTGATTTTCCCCCAGAAACCCCTCCATCAGGAAGGAAACAAATACAGCAGAATTTATTTCAGTGCAGCTTGAAGAATTACTTCACAAAAACTAAAGCATCCCGATCCTCATGATCAATACAAACCCCATTCAAACATCAACTGCTTTCACACAAACTAGTCCCCTTTTTTTTTCTGCAAGCCAACACAGAACCTTGAAATGTGGCAGAATTTGCTAATATAATGAGCATTCATGATGACCAAAGGCAGAATATAGCTGCTGGATCACTGGATTTCTGTAACACATATTGATGCAACACATCAATAGGTTATTTTGCACTTTTCCTAATAAAATATTTAGTACACAAAGAACACAGAAAAGTTTTAAACTAGTCAATAAACTGAGCTGCCAAAAGAAAAGAAAGACACAGGACATGTGCTATATAATTGGCTGTATATACATCACTGTTGTTCACAGCAATGGAGTTCCACCACCTGAACACAGCAATCCTCCCTCATCCTTCAGTAATTCAGAGCTAAGAGCTTGCTTTCTCAAAATATATTTTTATTCAAAGGCCTCCATAACCAGATACTATGGAGAAAATTAAGATGGCAAGATCACAAAACAGAATCTAATCCACTGAAGTCCAAGCTCCGTGTGTAGGAGCAGGAGGTTGCCTTATAGCCTCTCTCAAAGAAATATCCTTCCTTCTCTTCCATCAGCCCTTCTTTTCCCTCCCACCTCTCCCCCACTGGCATATCCTATCTACAGGCATTTCAGACCTTGCTTTATCTTCTCATTCCTGTTGTCTTGCTCCATCCTCTTTAAGATTGTCACTCATCTCTGACTCCCCTTGTTTTAAGGCCAGATCTCCCACCTGACATAAAATCCATACAACTTTACTGCAATCAGAGAACCTTAATTAGTTTAATCAAATGAGAAACTTATGTTTTCAGTCTGCTTCTTCCATCTTGGCCTGTTGATTCATGCTTTTTGAAGGGATGGATCCACTCTGTCTTCTCTTCTCCTGTTTCTGAAGGAGCTTTGCAGTATTTCTGCCTCAGTGGTAGCTTTTCATCTACTTGAAAACCTCTTCTCCTACGTCTCTTAATTTAATTCATTCCTCTATTCTACTAATACCCCATTAACAATATTCTGAATTATGTGATCAATTTATCTGATTTTTTATTTCACTAAATTTACATCATTATATAAATGCCTTGTAGGAATTATATACATACCTTTTAAACACAATACACTAATGGAACATAAACCTATACTGAATATATACCTTTTAGATCTTAAGAAGAGAAGAGGCATTGGAGAAAGCAGCAGCCTTTCTTCATTCTTAATGTGGGTGGTAGAAATGAAGGAAAATGAGAACTTCACCAATCTGGAAGAACTTGTTTGCCACCCTGAATGAACACACATGCTACCAGCAGTTATTTTTACCTAGGCCATCATTTTACAGCTAGGAGAGGCTAGCAAAATCTACTGAGAACTTTGGGTTTGGGAGATAGTGGCTGCATCCTGCAATATTTCAATATGATGCATCCTACATAACTGACCATATAATACAAATTATCCTCTCTTCTATGGCTCTGTCAGAGGTAGAAGGCAAACACTGCAAATCAGCATTTTGCAGAACACTTTTACAACCACAAGTAAATTTAGTTGCATATGCTGGAGCACCCTGGGCAGGAAGCCAACAGAGCATCCCCCACCACACACACACACACACAGTCAAATCAGGAAGCAAGGCGTTCACACAGAGCTCAGTTCTACATCTGTAAACGCGCCCTAAAAACTCATGCTGGGTGCTAGCTCTGAAATACTTTTAGAAGCAGTTTCTGGAAACACTGCTGTTTCAGTAAATAGCATGAATTGAGGGTTGTTTACCTAAATGTTTCAAGGCACCATGAGTTTTACACTGTATTGAAAGGTCTCTGTATAAGGGTCCACACCCCCATAAACAATAAAAGAACCTCTGGAGGTATTTCAGTACCCTGTGCTCTTCAGCTGATACCAAACATTTGCAGACAATGGACTTAAAATTGGACCTACTGGAAAAAAAAACCCAAACTAGCAGAGGTCAACATTTTTATTCATTCAACTGTAGTGACCAGTGGTTAGCACAGCAAGCCAAGTTAGGCAGGTATCAGGATAGAAAGTAGTTCTCTCTTTCTTCCCTGTCTGCCTGGAGGGAATGAAGACACCTACTTTTTCAGCTCCAATGTTGAAATCCTTTTTGCTTTCATGTGGTTACTGTGAATGTTCTCTGGAGTATTAAATGAGAGGAAGGCATTATAGTTTTTAACTTTGATGCCCCATTAAGATGAATATGCACCTAATGAGCTGAGAAATTGCCGTTGCTGCTTTTTTTGTACTACTGTACAAGACTAGCTAATCAGGATGGGGGCACACTCTTTGTGTTCTTAACCCAACAGTGATGAAAGTTAGAAGATCATATTCAAACATATGTTTAATGCAGCGACAATAAAGGCAATAATAGCTCCTGCTATGAAAGAAGTAAAGGGGCATTTCTTCTTTTTATTTATTTATTTATTTTAAAATATATTTTAAGAGCTGCAGTAACGATCCCTTGCAGTTCAGATGGCATAAAACCTAATGGATATTATTTGTATTGTTTGGCATAAAACTTAATGGATATTATTTGTATGCCAGCTGTCCCGATCAAAATTGTCAGCATTTAAATGTCTTAAGACAAACAGCAACAAAAATAACCATCACCAATGAAACCACTGATTATTTTGGCAAAAAAGCCTCCCAAAAGCAGTTTTACTTTAGTGACAACAACTGAACTATGTCAAAGGCCCTTAATGCAGTGCCCTAACCCTGTTGGAACCTGAAATATGTCCTTGTTTCTCAGGTCAGGCTCCCTAAGAATGAAGCTGTATCTAGTGACACAACATGAAAAGCTAAAGCCAATTATGTTCTAGCATTATTGACTAATATTCCCTACCTGCCAAATGGAGTGTGGCAAGTCTTATTCATACTGTGATACGTGAGCTGGGATATGAAGCTCTGTTTTCCCCTAAGGGAAATCTTGTAACAAACAGTTGACAGAGCAACACACAATTTTCAAAGTAACAAATTGAAAATCTAATAAATAGGATGCAAATAAAGAACATGGGGATTTAAGCACGTTTTTTTTTTTTAATGCCTAAAACAGAATGCAAGTTTTCTTTCCTTTCAGAGATAACTTACTGGAAAGGTATTATTTAAGTAATTAAGAAATCACCCCTGTGCTGATAGCTTGCCAAGGTTCATGTCCTGGAAGATTTCAGTCCCCTGTTGGTCCCACAAGTGTTCTAGCATGTAAAATCTACTCAGGTGGTAAAATGTTTGTGGGCCTGAGCCTAGTAACAGCACTGATGTCCTCACACAGTTACAAAGCAGGAGCTTGCAAGACATTGATTAGCTTTGATAGCTACAAAAGTCGGGAGCTCTCTCAACCAGACCTATGTAATGGTTATGCTCTGTTCTTGTAAATGACACCATGGAGAAGCACACACATCTCAACAGACAGATGCTCCCACTGCCCCTGCAAACATTGATTTCCAAAGCTTACAAAAGGCAAGGTGGTTTTTGTTTGTTTGGTTTTTTTATATTTTTGAAAAGATGTTGTTGCACTTGCATGACACATGTAGCCTATGGCAGAGGTGACATAAGAAATGTTTC
Organism: Megaceryle torquata; assembly: GCA_024611175.1. Lineage (NCBI taxonomy): Eukaryota > Metazoa > Chordata > Aves > Coraciiformes > Cerylidae > Megaceryle > Megaceryle torquata. The sequence continues at coordinate 14,158 of JANIJG010022734.1, read as the reverse complement.
CTAAAATTTCACTTCCAAAAATCCCAGAAGATCTGGTAATTTTATGGGGAAAATAAGAGTAGAGATGATTCATCCCTGGATTTTTTTAAGTTGGTTGGTTTTTTTGTTTGTTTGGTTTTTTTTTTCCCCTTCTAAGAGATACATTCCAACATTTTGCAAGAATATTTTCCCTTTGATAAAAGTATTATTGCAAAGTGTGGTCCAGAGAATTACGTTTTTACCTAGCTCAAGGTCACTGGTTCTTCTCTTTCACTTACACTGATGGTAGCCCTACAATTGTTCTTTGAATTTTGGCCAGCCTCAGTGAAGAACACCTTCCACAGGACTACTCCACTGTACACATAGCCAGTTCATAGCATATCCTCTTGCTGGGGTTATTTGGGAAGGTATTTTGAAAAACATTGGTTTAAGTCAGGTATGCAACAGCACAGGAGAAGAGAAAAACACTTCTCCTGTTACGATCTGGGCAGTCACGTTGCCCAGGACAGGGTCTGCTCGCAGCTTTGCTCTCTCTTGTCACTCTGCAGCTGCATGTGGATGCACACAGAAGAGAGAATCTTGGGAGAGCTGCAGATGGTGGAGGAAGCTCCTCGCCTGGAAACACAGCACTGTGAGCTCTCTTTCTACACAGCAGAGGAGCAAAAGCAAGCTCTGCTCACTCAGGGTTTTTGAATTCTTTGTCACACTAACTCGTGCCTCTACAGAAGCAATCAAAAGGAATCCCACAGGAGCATCTGAACAGAGAAAAGTATTTTCTAGAGAGAAAATGTCACACAGAAGGAAGGGGAGAGGAGGAAGTGGCATCTTCAGGGGTGTCTTTATGCTGTGATTCCACTTTGAAGACAAGACTTGGCAAAGTCTCACTTTCACACAAGTAATTTGCATCCTGCATGCACTCAGTCACATCATCTTGCTACACAGGAAAAATTAAGCATGATTATTACTTAATTATCATGAGTTCTGTGCAGACAGAGATCAGCAATAATCCCACCCGATGCATCAAAAATGCTAATTAAGGATTAAAGGGTCATGAATGATTTTAAGAAGAAAAATAATAAAAAAGAGAAACAGGTTCATTTTAGATAGTTAAAATATGTATTGATCTTTTTGGAGTTCTCTTCCCAATTAACAGCAAAGTAGAAAGGGGGAGGAAATTATGGAAAAATGGAAAGAAAATTCAAAATTTGAGATTCTTCAGTATGTATTTAAAAGCAGTAGATTTCAAGTGGAAAAAAAAAAAGGGAGAATTTTCACAAAAGTTCATCTTTCAGCTCTGTTCACATTGTTTTAACTATGACATTTCAGTGAGCATAAATTTAAGTTCCAGCATGCGTAGCTGCTGAGGAGCATGGCACAATCATGGCTATAATCTGTTTCACACAGCTGTTAGTTCTTTGCTACAGGTGACACAGCAAGAAGGAGCAAAACTTTATTCTATCCCAATTTACTGGACTACTATGAAGAAGGAGAGCAGGAAAAGAGGTGCTTAATTCAGAAAATGAGCTGAATACCTGTGAAAGTTACAAGATAAGTAAGAGAAGTTAGAGAACCCATGTCAACCATTTCCAAAACCATTCTTCTAAGTCACAGTATGCATTATAAATCACCTTATGTGAAAGAAGAAACAAGTGTCTTTGGAAAAAAAAATTAATTCTTGTACATTGTCAATAGCATGAGCCTACAGAGGCTACTTTGTTACCAGAGATTTAAGAAAAGCTGCTTTGTAGTAGTCAGCACAGGAAGATTCAGCAAATGCAATTTAATAAACAAAGCCACTGGAACATTATTATTTTACTATCCTCCTATAAGATGATGAGTCAGAAGGCATAATTTCCTTTCACTACTTTATAACGGACATTAGATCAAAAATGCTGCTGCATGCATCCATCTTAATGTGCAATGATTCTGCTAAGTACTTCTGAGAGAGAAGCCTTCCATGGCTCCTAGCACTCTTCTCTCCCTGATGGCTTGCTACAAATCATATCCTGCACGGTAGCACAAAGCTAGATGCTAAAAAAGTGAATATACCAGTAATTTCTTTTTGACAATGATTTGACACCCAGCTGATGGAAGGAGCTAACCTTGTAACCTCTACACCCTAAGTTCTACTAAAAGAGATTCTCTCAAAACACCCATGGGGTTATGGATTCCTGATAATAGCAGCAATAGGTTGGATGATAAAATTATGGCAGTGTAGAAATGCTCTCTCAATTAATTTCCCATCATGTTAAGGCCATTATCATTGGATGTCATCTAGTGAAATGGAAAAGAAAAACACAAACCCAGAAGCCTTCAATACCTCTGAAAGTTTCACTCACTTAGCACATGATATAATTGCAGGGTAAAGCAGGCCAGCCTCTTGAAATAGTTTACCTTCAAATAGAGCTTTAATGGTATTGATTTAAAGCACCGACAGGCAGATTTGCTTCAAAAACATAAGCACGGATGGAAGAAAAAAAAAAGAAACAAGTACATAGCCCAGAAGGAAAGCAGGCAGAGTCATGTCATCTCTCCCCCCCCAAATAAATGGCTTGATTCAAGATTTCTAGATGTCAGCAAAAGCATTTTACAAACAGCTTTCAACACAAAGCTCACAGATCGCTGTTTCACGGGTCTTTATATTACACCACCTTGTATAATGCAGCTTACACAATGTAAAGTCTATGGGAGGGCTCTCCCATATATGCAGAAATACACATATGCACATATACATAGATACGAGAGCATGCATGCATCTATGAATGTATGCACATATATATTTAAATATATACAAACACACAGCCATATACAGTAATTAAATAGAACCTTTTCTTATTTTGTCAAAATGAAGACTAACAGAGAACAAGACAGGTTTCTCTCTCTTCACAAGCTTGCTGTCTCCCCCTTGCTCACTACCTGCCAATTTTGTCACTGCCTTCCCAACACAAGCACGACTGTGCATCAGCATGAAGCAGAGATCTTGGCAGTGGCAAATGCAAGTGGCAGAGGGGGCAGTGCTGTGGTGACAGTTGAGCCATGCACAGAAGAAAAGATCACTGGTGTGTGGAAGGTTCCTTCTGTGTGTTGATCTGGAGATGTGATTTCTGCCATTATAATTAAGGTACAAGACATATGATTAAGATATAAAACTCAGCCTAAAAGAAAGCGTGTGCCAGGAAGAAGTGAACAGAACATTTACAGTGAGACAGGCATCAAGAAAACAATGAACCGAAGCTAGCCGGAAGGGTTAAAGAATGCCTTTAACGTAGACAAAGAAAAACCTACATCCTTAAATGAAGAAGAGGACAGAATCCTCTGCACCACGGCTTTGTCTTCTTCAGTCGTGAATCCCAGGATATGTCTAGGAAGCATGTCTAGGATATGTCTAGGAAGCATTTTCATTTACAGTGTAATTACAACATTCTTCTGGATACACACACGCAACTACTTGTTGATGCACAAAGCATCCAATGCAATTCTTATTACAAAGGTCAAAATTCCTCTTATAACTAAGAGAACATGGTAACGAGCCCTAAACTTCAGGGGAAAACTTAAAAGCTGACACACATGAAAATGTATCACAGGATGCCTCAAACTACGGTGCCATGGCTTGGTTTCATCTGAATATAGTTGAGAGATGACTGCCTCTAGCTGCTCATTATCACCACAGCAGAGTTTACAGCCTACCAGGCTTGTTAATGCTCCCCTTCCCTTCCTGTACTGTCACAACAAACTATATGCCATTAATACTCAAACCAGGAATTTTTACTAACCCAAAGTATTTTGACATAGTCATATCAGGCAATCACAACATAGTCAGATCTAACAGGGTGATGTTTCCAGCAACAGCTGGCATAGGGCAGGACACAGCTCGGTAAGAATGTTCATGGTGAATGTTCAACATGGTTCAGAAAGCATTAACAAAGATAACTGAACTCTAATTCCAGATATCATAGCTCTGGATATAAGCAGGTGGCCAAATGAAAGAACTACTGCAAATAATTCACAAACCAAATTCAACATCAATTTACAATTAGTTACATTTAGATTTGAATTTGATTTCCCTTCCCCCCTCCCCAGCCCCCCCAGATATTACAAGAAACAGCTCTTAAGTATGGCTGGCATCCCAAGAAACTTCAGGTGGAGATAAGTATTGCTCTTTGTAGAGTTCATCAAATAACTTTCAAAACAGGGAAAAATACCCCATCTTTCAGAAACATCTGCTTCTCAGCTTGCTTGGACAGCAGTTGTTGCTGGTTTTGACAGTTTAGCAACACAGGAGATTATTTGCTCTTTCATGTGTGTTTTCACTCCCCAAAATGAAGTAACTGCTGAAGAGCCTTGACCCGTGCCACCCAAGACTTGGGCTCCTGTAACCCAGCATGGTTATGGCCTTGCATTACCACTACAGTTGCTTTGTTCCTGTCTTCACCTGCCTGCAGGGATTATACAGTGGCAGCAAAATAGATCTCTGTCTTATTCCTTGGACAGCTTCTTTGTTTCAGCTGCCAGTATTTATAGTACCACTGCATTAATGAATATCTGTTCTTATTTAAATGGGATGCTTTATACAGCAAAATGAAGAAATGTAGACTTTATGTCTACATCAGGGGCATCTTTGTCTTTGAAGACTGTGTAAGTCTTTTAAGCATCTCTGGATATCAGGCATGTGAAACTCCAAGTTACTATGTTGGACATGTTAACAGTTTTATTTTAAAAAATATAACCTGTAACAGAAAAAAAAGCACCTTTCTTCCTCAGGCAAAAGCTACAGGAGCAATGGCATTCAGATATAAAACCAGCTATGAATCACTGATAATAGGGGTGGGGAGCCCCACACTTCTACCCTCCAAATCCCTTCTAGCCTTCATGTCACGCACAAAGCAGCTAAAGTGAAATTTTCACAACAATATGGGATCATCACCATGTTTCTCGCCGTAGCAATTGACGTTTAACTCCAGATTCTTCAAAGTTAGATCACTGAACATGCCTACAGCTGCTCTGTATCTGCTTCACTTTAATACCTATATGGCTTGTAAATCTGCCTTTGTAGCTCTAGTTATCTAACTTCTTTTTGATCCTAATTAGAAAATACATACCACCGACCTCCCCACCCCCAACTGACTTGTATGTCCCTTTGCTATGTGAGGCAATTTCAGCCACCTCCAGTAACCTCAATTATGTCTTATACTCTTCCTCTGAATATCTAAATTCTGTGAAGAAAGTAACGGAACTGACCTTGCATCTTGACAGGACTTTGGCTTGACACACAGCCACAATTCAAGTGAAGGTGGCAGTGGTAAGGATCTCAGTCATGAGAGTTAGCAGCTTCCCCCAGGTCTGCTGCAGCCAGAGGATCTGGAGAAGGTAGCCCCATATTGTTACTATAACAAAACACCACTAGATTTCTGTTCATTAAAACTAGAAGGTGTTGGCATTTCATCCCAATTCTGAATGGACACAGTTTCTGAAAACTCAGAATGTAATGGAGTCAGAATTTGGTGTCCATGTCAATATACATGACATCATTTAGAGTTAGCCTTCAGTGAGTGGTTGAAAACAGTCAAAACAGAAGAAACAGTCAAAAGAGAAGAAACAGTCAATAAGAATTTCACATTTATTACAGGGTAGACTCCAGCCCACTGACTCCTTACTGTGGAACTGGCAAGTCTGTTCCAACATCATGAGATAGGTGAAGTACTGAATTGTACACATTCCTCAGAGGGTTTGACAAGTCCATTACACTTTTGATGCCTTTAACCTTGTACTAGTTTATTGTACTGAACTTATGTCATGGCAAATATTCCAGAATAATTGCCAGGTAATGTCTGACTGCTGTGGCAATGCTACAGAAGACAGTACTACACTATTTCTCCAGCTTGCAGAGGACAGTACTTTGCTCAGCTATAAGTAGGAGATAGAGACAAATTTAGTGAAAGCTGATGATAGCGGTTTCCTAAAACCAAACTGAACAATTTTTGTAATGACTAATAACTGAAATCACTTTCAATATGCACATTTTTAATTATTGCTTGCTTCTGATGGAAACAAAGAGTACAAAACAGCAGGAGATATTGCCTGTGTTTCTGTTTTCGTTAGGGACAGAAATGTCTGGAATTTTCCAGAGGCCACTTTCTAATGCTTCTTTTTCATCTCTCTGGACGGAAGAGGTCTGCATTGCTCCCAGACAGGCTCAACAAGCAATAGCACGCTTATAGCCTCTTTTGATTGTCAAAAGAAACTCAGTGAGATCCTCAAGTTCACACAGGTATGTGGAAGAAAAGAGTGACTGAGAAACATGTAGCCAATTTCTTGTTGCTCCCCACAGAGCTCCCCATAATAAAAGTGTTTCATTCGTGGAGCAGCTGTATTCAATTGCTGCATAGTGCCTTTCACACTGGGTCCAGATTTGGGGGTGTTCCAAGTGGCTTGGATGACACAGACATCATCACCACAATATGGGTATGATAATAATAACTCAGTCCTGGAGAAGAGTAGCAGTAGATGGTGCAGTGTTTGCTAAGAGCTGCTAGAAACTGGATCTATGAGAGGGCTGCTTAAAAAGCAAGAGGCATAGGCAGGTAGTTATAAAGTGAGCCGTCTGCTACCACAGATGAATCCCTAATCATCTGAAGTCACTGCCATGCACTGTGGGTTGCTTGTTAAGTTAAAGAGGAGGAAGAATTACTCACTCTCTACAACTGTCTAATTTCTTTAATGAGCAGCAGGCTAACCTGAAGATGCCAAACTTGACTGCCCAACACACCAAACTGGAGTCCTTGTGCTATCTCAAGCTTTTTTCTCCCTAACATCCTGGATAATGAAAGTAGAATGAATCTATCTCTAAACCTGAAAATGTGCCTTGAATAACTTAATAATATACCCAGCGTACAAATATTATGTCACACAAACATTAATGGTTTAAACACTTAAAACAGTAAAAGGTGATGACAATTTCCATGAAAAGACAGATTCAATAAAGATTGTTACCAAATGAAATAACTTATTTGAAGAAGTGCAATGAAATTGAAGAGAGGTGACTGAATATCGCACCCCTAGGTACTTGCTGAGATCTTGGTCAACTGTTTTATACTGATACTGTCATTCACAGCCAAAGATCTCAAAGCCCTCTGTACACTGATTATTCACAGAAACATAGAACTAGAAAGACCTGCATTATATTAATATTTTAAGGCAATGAATATGAAAATCCTTGGTATACAAAAGGTAACACTGAACAATAAGAGAAGAATGAAAACAGAATACAATCCAAGCTGGAGTTTAACTTTCTTAGGTGCTTTTGAGAAGTCCCCACATCCAGCCACACATGATTTACTCAAGTCAGAGGAAGAGGAACCTACAGCAAGCAAAAAGCCCTCCTGAATACCAGTCCTCTGATTTAATTACTAACACATGTATCTCTGCTCGACTCCAGCAACAATTTGTTTTCACATAGTTTATTCCATTTTTAAGGCTTGACTTAATAATAATAAATAATAATAAAAAATAATAAAAGAAAATCTCTAAGCCATTCCTTCCCAAACTACACACATTACATATAACATACATCAAGATGGAATGTAGCTTTTTTTGTATGATCTGAATGTGCAGTGGTACCTTCATATCTTTCAGACTGTGCCACTGCTGAATTCAACTTTCTGTATAAAAATGAGAGTCAAAGGCAAGCTTCTGGAACTGCACCTACCAGTCCTGGATCTCAAAACCCTGAAGTTACTTGCCTGATGATACTGAAGAAGTGTTTAGGAAAAAGATTAAAAGAAAATATGAAATAAATATCTGTATGCAATCATGAAATGCTTTAAGTTACCACGTGTCTCCCCAGTTTCTAAAAACTCCCTGCCAAAGGCCTTTCTGATTAATATCTTGGAATCCCCTTCTGTAGTTCCAGGGGAAGGGGAGTGGATGTACTAATCTGTTATCCACCTGTCTTTTTATTATGTAATACACACTCATTTTATCCAGGAAGATTCATCACCACTGACATCACCATAATCACAGTTTAAATTGCATATCAATGAACTTTAAATACTAGCCCTGAATCGATCTGGTGACTAAAGCTGAATCAGATTTCTTTATAGAAAGCTAATAAGGAAATTTCTAATTCTTTCCTGAACAAATTTATTATAAATTCATAATGAAGCTAAATAGTTACATTACAAATAGCCAGTTAAAAAATAAACACCTTTCTGCTATGCGACTGTGCACAATAAATATGAATAAACTTTATTCATACTCTGTAAACAAATACACTTTTATATAATCTAACTACATGGCTGGGGTTTTTTAAGATGTAACTGTAAGCTTAGTCCTGCTTCTGTAGGTTCACTATCAGACCTTCCACCTACCACGAGTCCAATGCAAGTTGATTAAAGGATTAAAAACTGTGACCAGGGTTACACCTTAAGGATGAGCTAGGGGTTTGAGTGAGAATAAGCTTAACTCAAACTTTTTCTTAGACTATATAAAAGACTCCAAAAGTCTCTTTATTACATGGGAATATGGGGAAGGACAGCTTAGAGCATCTCAGAGCACATTTTTTCCACTCCCAGAGGGAGAAGAAGTTTCTGCATTTGTGAGGTCCTTCTCTGTTATAAAGACAAGCCTTTGAAGAGGTGACTTCCAGTGGCACACATTTCAGAACTGGAAAGTCCTAGACTTGTGTGCCTTTCATTAATTTGTGGCTAAGCACTGGCTGCCTTCTGTTTCTAAAGGGAAGCATGGACTGACAACACAGAACTAAACTCCAATCTTTCCTCTTATTTTAAACACTTGACTTTAAAGAAAAGGTATATGCATATTTAACAGAATATTTGTGCCACAACCAGTTTTCACTGCTACAGAAACATGTCTGTTCATGTTCAAATCGTGCATAATTGGCAGCTTTTGACTATTTTTTCCAAGAAACTTTCTCCTAAAAAGGGAGAAAGTATCCCATCTGCTGACTGGCTCTGCAAGCATCTGGTGAATATTGTCTTTTCCTGTGCTTAATTAGCTGTAGAAGCTGGCAGAGGCAACAGGACAAAAAAAAAAAAAAATAATGTTTGTGCTCAAAGAAATCCTCCTATTGTTCTTCCTCAACCACTGTCAATGTAGGCAACGCTAGCCTACTATAAAACAACCACCTATCAAGGAAGTCTACCTAGAATATCTAGTTCTTTCTGATTGAGTTGAGGTTTCAATGATTTAATCTTTTTCTTCTTTGATCATTACTGTCACTGATGAAGGTATCAACATCAGCATTCTTTGGATGAGGCTCCACATTAGGCTGATCTTCCAGATTAAACACAAGCAGACCCACGTTTGAGAAAGAAAAAGTGTCTTGTCTCTTGGAGTTTCATCTCGATAACTGGTGTGCACTAAGAGACTTCCAGAAGTCCTGTGCACAATTCTGTATTTGGGAGCAGTAGGTGCAACTTCCCACTGAAATAAGAGGTCTGACTGCAAGAGAAAGACTGTATTTTCATGACTGAAATAAGCCTTCTTCCTTGGTCCAGTAAAACCAGTTTTCACGTGGGACAAAAAAAAGTGAGCACTAAAACCAGTTGCTGCAAATCTTTATCAGGTTTTTATTATGTGAAGCTGAATGATGTTATTAAGTGGGATCTCAGGCTAGGGAAAAAGTGCTTTAAAGCTGTATTAGTTAAAAGTATATATGGTCATATCACTGACGTTTTGACAAATCTTAGATATGCAAAAGATACTCTTTAGATTTTGGGAAACACTCAATGGTTTGGAGACAGGCTAGTGATATAAAGTGATCTAATCAATAAGTAGTCAGAAAACATCTCTGTGTGGTATTAGCAGAGAAGCTTCCAGCATCAGGTATGTCCCTGATTACCAGTGGGCCAGAAATATCAGAGATATCAGGCTGCTTTGGTAGAAGACAAGATTGCTTGCCACTGAGGTATGCCTGAACATCTGTCCTGGGCCAGTTTACTTCTAACACTCCCACACAGAGGTCAACAAGAACATTGTTCTCAAAGCATACAGTTTTCTTCCTCGTATGTTGCATGGACAGGAGTCACTGTAATAAACTGTGGGGGAATGAGGAACAAAGTCACAAGAGAGATATTTTTGCTCTAGCTGTCTGCTTTGTAGTATCAGCGCTCTCTAAAATGCACACAAATTTGGATCAGTAAATTTTATTTATGGTTCTGATATTTGACTTCCTTCTAGACTACTAAATTACTATCAGTAATGTACCTATGTGCCCAAAATGGCACTATTGGTACTATTCTGATCATTTTTTCTATAGATACAGGGTTTTGCAGTACAACAATTACATTGATACATCCAATTATGTCACAAGGGAAACAAATAACGGAATCTGTATCAGCAGAATCTTCATTTGTGTTAATGCACTTGTGGATAGAGGGACTTTTTCCCAAAGTAACAATAGTTCAGCAAACAGTCCACCCAAGTGACAAGTCAGAAGTATACTTTCATCTTTTCTCTGAGACAAACCAAGGACTCAAACTTGCTCCTCCACTAACCTACTAAGTGTCCCAGGCACAAGGCTACCCTGAATGGGTCTGCTTCTGAGTCATATTAGCCTTACCTAAAGCTAAAAAAGGAAACCAAATTGTCAAAAACCTCCTGTGGTTGGTTCAGAGGAATCATTTCCCATCCCCTTCTCTTTTTTTTTTTTTTTTTTTTTTGAGGCAATGGCAGGATACTACCACCAAGTTAGTTGTACAACCACGTTTCAGTTTTCACAGAATCACAGAATGTCAAGGGCTGGAAGGAACTTCGAAAGATCAGCCAGTCCAACCCTAAGTTTTGTTAGTGAATAACTGAATCTAAAAAAAAAACCCCAAAAACTTACAGAAATTCAGAGCTAATATGTCTTATCTATAGTTTATATCCAGTATATAACAACAATTTAAATAGTTAAATTAATAAAAGGTATTTCCTCTACATGCAGACTTTACTTTGTCTGTCACAGCTCATATAGTTACTTCTGATTGCATCCTTCAGCTGTGACATGAAACCCCTAGTACTATATTTTTCCATGCAGGGTATGGTGTAGGTACTCGTCTTCAGTCAATTTTTTATAAGATCACAGCAGTAATTATCAGGGAAGTAATTACAGCAATTAGAGAGGTTATTTGATGTCTTTCTGTTTCAGGGGCTGTCAAGTCAAGCCCTTTCTAAGGGAAGGAAAATATTCTCTGCATCCATACAATATACAAAGGTCCATGTTCTGGTTGAGTTTTTTTAAATCTATGCAGAGCCTGCGTGAGTTTTATAATCTCTCAACTCTCAACTGGGCCTGAAGAAGCACTCTGCAGTGTTTTAACATCAAGTGCAAGACAAAACTGTCAACAGGACAGTCAGGACATACTGCTCTTTTCCTAAACAGTCACATCACACTTGCTTTTAAGTACTACAACAGTAGAAGATCGTGTTTGCTTGATACAGGGATCATACGGGTTGAACATACCAGTTACACCTGTCTGGAATAACATCAGCTGATGTGAGAATGTCATTGCTAGTTCTGTTAGAGAAGTATAGTAAATGCCCCGAGAAGGGAAGAAAAATGCATGTTAATAACACTCGTGAAACATTTAGCAGTAAATCTAGATACAGATACAGGGAGGCTGCTTGGGTGCCATTTGCTTTTTTGGACATACTTCTCAAAAAAAACTGTACAGTTCAACAAAGCATTTACGCAGAACTGAAACTTTCTGAGAGGCTTCATTACATCCACCTGCAGCAAACTGCAAGGTTATGTCAGTGGTGTTTTCCTACACACCCTCCATCCTTCCCCTGTGCCACCTGGGGAGAGTTGAAGGCTGCTGTTAATTTCAGAGAGAAAACCAGACTTTGACATTTACCAAAACACCATCACATGGGAAGTCTGACTTCCCCTAACAAGAAGCTATGGCTGGTGAGAAGGGGGAGAGCTCTGCAGCACAGGGCTCTCCCAAGATCTTTTAGTGAGAAAGATGTGGTACTGTATTTAGTATGAAGCCAAGGGATATAAAATAAACTGAAAGTCCTCCTCCACCTTCTAGAGGGAAAAGAAACTTTGTCACTTTTCTTTGTTTAGAGCTTCCTGATCACAACTAAGATTGCTATCACAGCCTGGTTGCTTCTTTCCCTTGCCTCTCATCCCACTGTTGCCCAGAAGGTAGATAGTCTTATATGTCACTAGATAGTCTTATATGTCACTCTCTGCAAAAACTCACTTTGGGAAAAGCAGTATCAGTAATGGGAACACAGGTTTGCTGAGCATCATCAGCATTAAACTAATGAGATTTCTCCAGACTTTCCTTTCTAACCAAATAGTTTTAGACACGTGCCAGGGTGTAGGCAAGGGCTTGGAAATTATTTTTTTTCTCCCTGGAAACCAGTCTGTTTAGCTGGTAAATACTGTAATACCAATTACACAGCATGTTTGTTGGGTTTTTTATGTCTGCAGAATTAATAAGGCTTTTCTGATTTCAAGCATATTTCACCTGTAGTGAAACACTGGAAAGAAAGACTAGAAACTTGATATTAAATAAAATTAAACCAAAACATTTTCTGAGTGATTTGCAATGGGGGCTCCTTGCTTCAGCCATTCTGTCTTCCAGGTCAGCCCTTGCCTGGGGCTTTTTTCACATCTGCCATTCTAGAACACATCTGGACCAGTGCTGCAGGGCTCTCCTGCCTCATCTCAGCACAGGGCTGCCCAATAAGAAAGTTCCCTTTGCCCAAATTCCTTCTGCCCAATCCTTCAAACCCCACCAACACTCAAATTCAGCACACCGAGTTACCTCTGCTAGCTCAGCCACTCAATATTGTTTACATTGTACAAGAATGATGCACCAGCTCTTCTGTTTTCATCAGAAAACTTATATTCATCTTCACTGTCTGGAACAACTCAAGTACCATGAAACATTTCTACCTACACAATCACCCTTCAGTGAGGGAAAAGACACTATAAAGCTTAATCTGTTACCAGCCATTACAGGTTAGTACCTTTTCTTCCCCAGAATCTGCCTCTTCAGATCTGCCCTTTTCCAGAGCTAGAGACCACCAAGAACAGCTGCATGTGTTTAACCTAAATAAAACTAAGGGCAGCTCTTCCGCTGTGGACAATATTTTCACTTAAAAAGATACAGGAAAATACATGCTATCAGGGAAAGATTTAATCAAAATGGAAAAAAACCTTTCTATTTTAGGAGACAATTCTTGAAAGCTGTCAAATCTAAATTAGTTTTACTTGGCTTTTGACCTTTCCTGCAACAAAGCACCTGAACTCAGAGGTCAGTTCAGTATCTTGTGTACAAGGGGAAAACTTAACACGTCTACCCTCTGAGCACTTTACAATCAACTCCATGTATCTTCAGAGAAAGAAATAGGCACAAGATGCAGATTACATCACCAGGAAGAAAACCCAAACTAGAATTAAGGTCTTGGACCTGACAGAAATTTGTAAAGGCTGTAAAGAGGACAGAGGTGCATTTTCAGTACAGCATGACAGATGTTTTTTTCTTCTGGAGACCTACCAGACACTGTGCACATCTGAGAACTGGCAAGACCTTTACGCAGTGTTCCATGTGACTGTTGGGACTGTGCTTATGCCAGGCTCTAGACAATGACAACGCTCTAGACATTTCAAAGCAAGTTATGGACAAAGTTCCCTAATTTCATCTAAACTGCAATATATTTAATGCCAAGCAGTTCAAAGCACTCCCCACAACTCAGATTGAGGCATGGTAAGGCTGAGAAAACACACTCACAGACACACACACTCTGGTGTAATTTTGATGCTCTAAGATACTCTGTACCCAGAATATTACACATACTGTGGTTTCAGAAATTCAGAACACTACGTTTATGCGGGGTGATTTAAGTCTACATTTGATTAATGATAGAAGTTGGTTATAAATATACTTACTTTAATTAAAACCTTTGGCTAGACCTTTAGAAGCAGGCATCTGACCTCTTTACAGCTGTGAAAATGGTAAATTTCAACTCACATATACACCTAGATATATACACACACAGAAATTTGTATATCTGTGGCCTAGTGTCCTGGTCTGAGTGAGAACAGAACTAATTCTGTTCAGTGATTTTCCTTTTCAGCTCAGTTCTAACTCCCTGCACTGCCTGCAGTCAGCAGCCTGTTTGCACAGACAGTGGCTGCTGCCTCCAGTGATGACACCCC
>JANIJG010022732.1:42260-59893 GCA_024611175.1 Megaceryle torquata | reverse complement strand
AAAAAAAAAAAAAAAAAAGAAAAAGGAAAAAAGTTGCACAGGAAACAGATTGCATAAATCAGGGCCTTTAATACCCATGCTGAATCTGCCTAGCAGGGTCTTTTCATACCAGAAGTTTCACTGATATATGGGTTATACTTAAGTGTGAATTTATGTTACTTGAAGTCTATCACTATAAATTCCCACTTAGACATTCTCCTAGTGTAAGAATGACCTTCTTTGTTTACTTCTATCCTACTTTGGAGGCAGAATAAGGCCTACTGGAAAAAATGTCTCATGTGCTTCCTATGCTAGAATGGGACTATGAAGACTGTGAATCTTACTAGTAATATCATCATGTTATTGCACTACAGCCTGTGTGGGCACCCTTAGTTCAAACATAATGCCTTGTTCTACATTTAGGGCCACAAAAATAATCAGAGGGCTGGAAAACCTCCCCTGTGAAGAAAAGCTAGAGAGTATCTTCAGCCTGGAGAAGAGAAGGCTCTGGGGAGACCTTACTTAGGTGGCCTTTCAGGGTGGCCTTTCAGGGTGGCCAAGTGTGGCCTTTCAGTACTTAAAGGGGCCTATAAGAAAGTTGGGGACAGTCTTTTTATTAGAGCCTGTTGCAACAGGACAAGGGGTAGTGGTATTAAGCTAAAAGAGGGTAGATTTAGACTGGATAAAAGGAAGACATTTTTTACAATGACAGTGGTGAAACACTGGCACAGGTTGCGCAGAATGGTGGCAGAAGCCCCATCCCTGGAAACATTCCAGATCAAGTTGGACAGTGCTCTGAGCAACCTGATCTAGTTGAAGATGTCCCAGCTCAGTGCAGGGAGATTGGACTAGATGACCTTTAAAGGGTCCCTCCCAAGCCAAACCATTCCATGATTGT
This sequence comes from Megaceryle torquata, assembly GCA_024611175.1. Classification (NCBI taxonomy): domain Eukaryota; kingdom Metazoa; phylum Chordata; class Aves; order Coraciiformes; family Cerylidae; genus Megaceryle; species Megaceryle torquata. The sequence goes on along the minus strand of JANIJG010022732.1, from coordinate 59,016 downwards.
GTGGTTGCTCAGTTGGCATACTTCTCTCATATTCAGTGATACTCCATTGGCTCACAGCATCACAGTTTGGTTCATTACATTTTAGGGTACAAATACAGGTTTCCTTGACTCACTTGTCTGGCTCATAGTAACGCAAATTCTGATGGGTGGTAATTGTATAACTCATCCTAAAAAAAGGGCATTGCAGAATCATGGTGACAACCAGGACTCAGAGAATAGAACCTCAGGGTTTCTGTCCTGCAGTTGTTTTCTGGACTGTTTAGACTTCTTGACATTCATAGCATTTGATGTAAGTGGGCTCAACAGCTGTAATTTGCACAAAAGAACCAACAAGACAAATTTCCTCTCAGTCATTTGAATTCCTCTATTGTTTTCTGTGCTATCCTATTAAAATAATAGTTCCTCTCCTAGAAGATTAGAGGAAATAGGTGAAATTCTGCCATCTCTCTGATGGGTTGCTACAGCTTCAGGTTAGTTAACAGGTTGGAAACAGAAGCAAATGCTGGCTCAGCAACATCAGGGCTGGCATCCCAGTGAATTCAGACTCACTCCTCCTTATATTCTGCAATACATTTTCTTTTTAGCAAAGAGGACAGGCAGGATACCTCTCCTACAGCAGCAAAGCCAAGAAAGGACAAACTTGTTTAATCTTGGTCAAGTGAAACATCACCTATTTGATTCTGATTCTTCTCAGTTCCTGACATAGCTGAATAGTTGTCTTTTCCTCTGCAGCTTAGGTGAATAAAGCTGGGAAAAGCAAAGCTTGTTGTAGTATTCTATATTAAACACAGACTTAAGGGTCTCTGGGATGCAACATTTCCAGAGAAAAATGTGAAGCCTTATTACCACTTGAGGGCTTTTTATTTTTCAGATGAGTGGATAAAATCTATAGGATGCAGATAATTTTAGGCAGCTTTTTATAGCCCCTCTCTGCTTTCCATAGAGCACTGATGCACAAGGGGCCTTTTCTCTGCTCAGTTTGCGTGCATGCAGAACAGTGTTAAGCACAGGCTCTGAAGGAATGTGTGCCTACATTCCCATTCTCTTCAGGTTCATCCTGAGGGTGAATCATGATCCATTGCTATTTTTAAAACTACTCCATTTTTATTTTGACTGTGCTGTTCATATTCAGTTGTTTAATTACCAAGATCCAAACTCCACTTTTAAATTGCGTTTGTAAAGAGAGAAGCACAAATGGTATAATCAGTGGAGAAGGGATGTAGCAAAATGTAAATGGCACAGTTCATCCTCTTGTGATAAAGTCAGTAGCAACCCATTTGTAGGTTTACAGAAGTTATGGATGGTCAGGGACAGGATGGACCTGGAGTTAAAATATTGTGTTCTACATGAGTTCTTCGAAAAATGCATTGTATCAGCAACTCGAAGTTCATTTGTCTGACAATGCTATTTCTGCATTTATCTGTATCCCAGTAAGGTATCATATCAGGATCCGTGTTGCCAGTGTGCTAAAGGCATCACCACACCTTTCCCTGCTGCTGAGGTGCATGCTGTCATCTTTGTTAACAACTGGATGATACCCAGTAGCTCTCCCTGTGTGTATGACAGACAAGTTAGCTGAAGCTACATCACGTGATCCTGAGAGATGATCTGGGCTGCCCTGATGCAAAAATGAATCAGAAAGTTCATATTGTTCTCATGTAACTTACTGACTGTGGGGTTTTGTATTTTGGGAGACTCCTAGTTAACTCCAAATTTGCATGGTTTTCTGTTTTCACTACTAGCAAAATTTCCAAGAGCGATTTAGACTTAGGATCAGCATGTTGTAGTACCACTGCTATCAAGAAGTTAAATTCACAACATGGTTAGTCCTTTCAAGAGTTCTTCATGTGTATCTGCATCTCTAGGCACTGAAATCCCACTGAAAAACTGTCTGTCCACCTCTGACTTGTGTTCAGATAGGTCTCACTTATTTTCAGACTTGCAGATTCAATGTTTAATATTCTGCAACTGTATTTGCTGTTTAATAATATGCATAAAAATTATTTTAATTTTCAATAGTGAAAACCAGCAAACAACAGGTTCCACTAACTGCACAGATCACAAATATACTGCCCGTAATTCCTGAACAAGAGTACTGTCATGTGGGTGCCTCAACTGTAGAAGGTAAGTAAGTATCATACAACTCTGAGTATTCTGTTTTGCCTCATATTTTTAGAATTAATGGTATGCAGTATATGCTCAGAATACATTACTACTACTTCTAGCCATGTATATGAGATGGCAAACTGGCAAATGTGTTCTGTGAGAGCTAGGTGGCAGAGAAACAAAATCAATTTCCCGTCTGCTACCAAGAGTCGTCTATAAACTAATGTGTTAACCCTGTGTGTCCCCAAAGGCCTCAGTGCAATTTCTGACACTATTTTTCTGGTGTGGGATATTGTGTCCTGGAGTTCAGCATTATGCTTCCATTTGTTTCTGACAAGGGTAGAGGAAAGAAGCAATTTGGAAATGATCTCTGAAGAAAATCACTTTTGAAATAGTTTGCTGATCAAATTCCCCAGACAAAAGAAATCAATTGCTCTGTCAACATTACACCAGTCAGAAGGAATGACAAGAAGTTGGTTTCAGACTGGGACTAAAAGTAATCTCCCACTTCTAAATTTCTCCAGCCCAATTAATTGTTTGGAAGTCCAGAAACAAGTCTGAAAAGAAATGTGTAGGAAGAGTTACTTCTTCCTGGCAATACTAATAATGCCTAGAAACAGAAGAGACGCTACTTGAATAAGTAATACAGACTAATATATCAATTGCATAGACAAGGTTAGGGCTACTTGCACAGATTATATTACTGTTTATGGTTAATTTTTTAGGTTAAAAGCTTAAGAAGGTCCTTTAGATACGTTTAAATTGGATGGAGTTTTATTGGGAACTCAATATCCTGTCATGCTATCTTTTTTATGTGTTAAAAACATTGATGTTCTGAAGAGCAGTTTGCTTTTTGTGCTTCATGTGGAATCAGAAACAATAAAGTTGTATGTTGAGAGCAGAGCTAAAGAAGATATTTTGAAGAGCATTGCTGACAAAAGATGGTATACTGCCCTAATAAATTCATAATTGAGCTAGATTACTGTTTGGCTTTTAAGAAAGACTAGCTGGGTTACAGAACAGTGTATTGTAGTAATTAAAAACATTGACCACTTTTTAAGTATTCCCATCCCTAGATCCCACAAGGACTTACAAAGATGAAAAGTTGTCATTATTACTATTTTAAAATGAGAATATCAGGAGATAGAAAAATGATAACATGACTTGGGAAGACCATGACATAGATGAGAGCAGTTATTAGATCACCTGAGTTCAGGTATTTGCCATTTGAATGTCACGAGCTTCTGCTGAGTGAGCAGGTCCTCTCTCAGAGGCCACATCAGCCTTTCTGTAGGACAGCTTCTTCCTTTCTCCAGGGAGTCCTCCCCACCACTTCAGTGCTGGGCTATTTCTTTTTCTGATTCCTGTCTCTCGGGTAAACCTTTATCTTCCCATATCCCTGTCTGACATACACCTGCCCACCTCATTTCCTGTGAGAACATTTCCTCTTGGGTTAAAAATTAGACATTTCTAGGGCTTTGATAGGATGTGCTGCTAAGGGAGTGCTTGCTAGTATCCAGTACTTTCATTTATACAGTGTTATGGCTGATGAGTAGCATACTTTGTCCTTCCAGGATATTTGGTTCACCCAAACTCATACTCTAGAAGCAGGAAAAAGAATTCATGGTCCATTCCCATGCAAATGTAGCTTTTGTGTTCCTAGAGGTAGAAGCCACCATTAGGGTCAACCTGCTAGCACACCTTTTGCTTTCATTAACTTAGGTGTTATGTATTAAAGGGTAGAAACAAGAGATGGAACAACTTTGCAGATCTTTAAGTCGCTCTGTGAGACAACATATGAGATCCAGAGCACTTTGGGATGAAGGTAGCCCCTTCCTTAATCTCTGGGTCAGTGACTGAAAGAAAACCCCAAATACCTTGTTGGAGTGCTACACTGTATAGAAGCAAGCTTGCTTTCCAGGTCATAACACAGTCTTCCTGCCAGAAGGACTGCTGGCAGTGTGGTGAAGGCTCAATGTGATATGTGGCGTGAATGCTGAATACATGGAATTGTAATGTTATGTGGCATTGTGTAGAAAGATTATTAAAGGATGTGGTTGGAGCAGTGGGAACTTAGATCTAGATCTTGCCTTTCATCACGTTAGTTTTCAAATAACATTTCTCAAAGGAATACTGTCTGAAAGATAAATACTCTGTGAAAATGATAAAAGCACTTCATGCTTTAGTTTTGCTTCACTTCCTGAAGAGAGACATTTCCCCCTTCATCTGATAAGGTCAGATTCAACTGATTACTACTTCTGTTTGTGGGTAGATCAGTGGCTAACACTGTAGTTACAGGAAACCTTGTTACCTAGAAGTCCTTTTGGTTGCTTAGGCTGTGGAAGGAGATCATGATCTGCTTTTCTCATGAGTGCTACAATTGGCTCATGAAGTCTCTAGAATGCTACTAAAGACGAGTTTGCTCAGCAGAGAGGAGCTGGCTGCATTAGATGTGCTGCATGTGAACAGCTGAGTACTGAGACTGAAAAATGCCAAGATGATTCAATTCCCAGAACTGACAAAGCCAGATAAAGACTACATCAACTTGATAAACTCTGGGGTTTTTTTAATTCCCCAAGAAGGAGGTGAAGTAGAGCTAAAAAAATTATGTAGCAGGAGCTTCTTGCTTGCAGCATCACCAGCTGCTCTCCTGAAGCATATGAATTACAAACCACTGATGCAAAAACCTCAAGCAAGGAAGGGTTCTAGCTTGAGCTAGAAACCTGAGAGAGCTCCACAGGGGACAGTGTCAACATCTGCCCTTCATGGCTTCAAACCTGGTTTCAGTCCACTTGGTAGGAGTTACCTTAGTGCCTGCTCTGGATCAAACAGGCAAGATGGGGACAGGCACACCACTCTGAGTTACACTTTTCCTCATTTCCAGCTGGCTGAAGCTGCCCTCAAAAAAAAGCATTAACCACAGCACAGAGTGGTTCTTTGACCTCTATGTAAGGAGGCTACACAGCAGTTGTGGTAGATAAAAGACTGAATTTATACCTGAAAGCAAGGCTACTAGCTCCCTGTACTCAAAAAAAACCAACATAAGAAACCTTAACAGGACTAAAATTTCTGAACACACTTGATCCAATGGGTATTCCCTAAAACAGTTGGGGAAAAGAATAACTGGAGTAAGAAATAAAAGTGGGCAAGTAAGAGTCAAATCACCATGCCCATTAAACCCCCCCCATATACAATGAACAGCCTATCTGGCAGCATTGGAGCATTCAGCAAGGTGATTTTGCTGGTGGTTAGCCCTGAAATCATTGTTACTTAGGGAAGATTATAGCTAAACTTGCCCTTGGAAGCTTAAGAAAGCCTGTCCCAAGGAGTGACCTCCCTGTGTTTGTGTCCTGTCCTTGTGTCAGTCTTTCCCCAGTGGTGGAGGCATGTGGAGTCTGGGCAGACTGGTTGTGCAGCTCATGCTGGTCTGTTCCATACCAAAGATGCACTTCAGTCTTACAGTGATCAGGGCAGAATCGCATCTGTTCAGCATGAAGGGTCATTGTGAGCCCCTTCCTGCAATGCTCCTGTCCTCTCCATGTTTAAAGGGAAGCACCACTGTATTCTCTGAAGCAAAATGAGCATTAATTGATTTAATGAATGACTAGGGACAGAACAGTGTTCTCTCTTTATTTGGGGATATTAAAGACAGGTACAGACCTGACAGTTCTGGGATAATGTGCTGCCATTTTATGAGGAAAGAAAGAAGGAAAACCCAGTGTCTTGAAGACAACTGTTGTGGATTTATTTTTTTTTTTCCTGGTAAAAAGAGTCTGTTGTCATGCTCTGAGATGATCTTAGATCAGATTCACACAAATTGGTCACTATTACCCCAAACATTTTATTTACTGCATCAATATTTTTGACAGGCAATGCCCCAAGGACATGATGAAGCAATCTTAGTGTCCTGCCTCCCATTAATTCCCTGGATGTGTCAAAGGCTGCATAAAAACTGATGAAAGTTCTGCATCAGCAATTGCCAATGATTTTTAGTACACTGCCTTTTTGCCATCAGCACTTCCATCTCACTTTGAAAAGAGCTTTGAGATCCTTGAACACATAAGGTGCTTCACATATCTCTATTCTGAGTGACAGTGTAGCTGTACAGTTAGAAAAGTTGGTTTCTCGATGAAAATAGAATTTAAGGCACAACCTTCTTCAGTTATAAAACTGGAACATAAGGTAGATGACAGGTAACTGACAGGGATGACACACAGAAGCACGTGTATGGCTAAAAAGCTGAAAACCTCTTTCACATAAATTGCAAAATAAAAGCAGTTGATGGGTCCCTTTCCTCTCACAATTGAAAAGCACATGGACACGAAACCTCCCATGTGGAATGGTTGGCACAAGAGATCAGTAAGTAATTAAGTGTATGAAAGGCTGGTTCCTATCCTGCTCTGTTCAGTGTCATCACTGCTGTTGTTTTCTAAGGATACCCTCCCCTAGCAATTTAGAAATCTAGTTGTGCAGATTCCAGTCTAATACCAGGAAAATTCAGTGCAGGTCTACCTGGGCTTTGGCTCAGGCCCCTGATGCCTTCCTGAAGTGTCTTTAAATGCCATCATGGCAGACCTTAACAGCACAAACAGAAGGGGCAACTAAGAATATTCCTTGCCTGCTTTTCCTTTTGTGATTGTGGCTTTATAAAAATGTTTTCATATTTAAAAGAAGCCTTCTTGTTTGTCTTCAAGCAAGACACCCACATGAGCAACAGAAGATACAAATTATGCAGGGAAAACAGTGAAGCCCATAGTTCAAAGCATTCTAGCAAAGTCACATGCCAAGTGTACTCAGGAGCAAGAGAAAGACTGCAGTGAACCTGGTTTTGTAAATCCTATCTATATTTGTAAAGCATGGTAGGTGTGATTTTTAAATTGCTGGTACTCTTGCAATTATCCTCTGGATAGGTTTGGGGTTTCTTTCTGAAAAGCATCATTTCAAGTGCTCAGAAGCAACAGTACTGTGGTTAAAGCCATTGTAAAATCGTGTGATCCTGCTGAAGGCTGCAGTTCCTAGTAGTAGTGACACACTGAGTCTGAGAGTTGGCCATTTTTGTTAAGACATTGAGGTATCTATGAAACAGATTTGTGTGCACGTGCAGCTTTAAACTGTCACTCAATTACATATTTATTTTTAAAATATCATGAAAGATAATTCCTTCTCTGTTTCTGCTTCTGTAATAGATTGAAGTCTTAATCATACATTAAAACAAAAACGCCTCTCAGTACAAAATTGCTCACAGACTCAGATTGCTGAGCACATTCAAGTGCTTGGCACAATGACTGGGCTCTACATAAAATGCATGCCAGGGTGTCTTTCTCTCCAAAACAGGCACTTAGAGGGTTCTGAAGGGAAGCACTCCTGCTTGCTTGCAGAACTGGGCTGTGATGGGCACTGTGCAAGCTGTTTAAACCCACTGTTCCATTAGCCAGCATCAATTTTTGATGCATTATATCCTGCCTACACTTGTCATTTTCTAGCTCACTGCAGCAGCTGTTGCCTCCAGTACGATTTCACAGCCAAGGAATACTTCTTATCCCAGTTCTTACGATGTAAAGGAAAAAGGAGACAGAGGTAGTTATTGGGCCTGCAGTTACATGAGCTACCAGAATGGGCGAGAAGCTACATTTGCTTTTTCACTCAGTATGAGACTAAGAAGTAGAGAAATACTGTACTTCCCCCCCCCCCCCCCTCCCCCCCAGTATTGTTTAGGTCCCTGAAAACTATGATGAGCTGGATTAGGATCTGGGTGTGTTCATATTCCAAGGTTCCACTTTACATGCTACTCTGGGAAATGCAGTCCAAATTTCAAAAGTCTCATTGCTGATTACTGAGGAGTAATTTTCACTTGGGAATGTGGAAAAAGCTGCTCTTATTTCATTATTTCCAAATCTGTCATACAATATGCAAGTATAACACAGGAAATGTAGTTGGGCACAGGTTTGCAAATTCTTCCCTCCAGCTGGTGGTTCAGCTTGGTCTGCTGTTATTTTTTTCCATAATGATAATTTAGCTTATTTTGTCTGGGCTGCAGTAAGACCATGTAAATACCTCAGATTTACTTCTGAGTGCTCTGCTGAAGGTGGAGTAGTTCATGAAGAGATGGCCAGGAGCTGACACAGAGCAAGTGAATCTGGAGTGGAAGCAGATAGCACATAAAACACCTCTCCCATCATCTAGCTGCCAGGAGGGAAGAAGAGTGTGAAGCCTACTCAGTTATTTGAAAGAAAGACGTCACTGCCTCCCTTTGAAAGACAGTTCCAGATAGAACTCCGTGTAGACGGAGACACTCTGCAGAAAGGCAGTTTGAGGCACTTGAGGGACATCCTCACTGGAATGCTTCAGCCTGGTAGATGTGGTGAATACTCTGTAGGACAGCTTTTGGCTCTGGCCACTCTTACACTGCCAAGCTTCCCTGAAAGTGAAGGAGACCCTGTGCTTCTCATGCAGGTTCCTGTATTATACCCTCATGGGGAAAATAGCTAAACCTTCTGCCTTCAGGTATCATTCTTGAGTCTTTTGCTCCAATCTGATGTGTATCATCTGTATTTTGTCTGCCTCCAAGTTACAATGTTGCCTTCTTTTGTAATAAAGAGAATTCATTACCGTGAAAGTCAGAAGAATGACATTTAAGATAAATAAGGGAAGACCTAATTAACCTCCTCTGTTTTCCTGATACTGTTTTCTTCAGTTTCAGATGTCACTGTATGAAATACCATTAGTACTGGATGAAAAAGGACACACATCATACGCCACAGGAGAAAGCATCTCCATTTCCAGATACATTATCCGTTTTCTCATGAGAATGCCAACTATGTGCTTTGGTTGAGAAGCTCCATTTTATCCATCACCAGAACTATTTGGTATTAAGAAAACACAAATGACAGACAAACATGTTTTGCTGTAGAAATAACTTCAGCAGGAGAGAATAAATTTCACATCTATTTTCAGTCCATACAGGACTTAATCATATGGTTGTGAGATAATCCTTGCAATAATTTAATTTTCTGTCAGAGAAGTTTATTATATATTCTCCATAGGATAAGAAAGTCTGTTTAAAGAAAGATATTATCCTCTACTTTCATGAAATGAGCAGAGTTTTCAGCCTATTTAATGCTTTAGGTGACTAAGATGCTTAAAAGATTTCTGGCTGTTGAGAAAGGTGGCCAACAGATCACAGACGGCAAGAATTCTGCAGTACATTTTAATTTCTGCAGTAAACCAGAAAGACATTCATAAATTCTGCAACTTCTTAGTGGATAAAGAAAAAAGAAATGTGGAAAAATGGTAATTTGGCTTCAATCCACAAAATTGTTATTATTGGGTTTTAATAACTCATTAAGACACCAAATGGGTTTTGTACTTTTTGATAAATCACATTTCTATCTTTTGTACTAGTTTAGGTCATTAGTATTCAGACTCATTATCTCCTGGAACTTTTCCTTACTTTCCATTTATTACTGCTCCTCTGAGTGTACTGGAGCTGTTTGTGCTGAGCAGGGTCCCAAACTCATTCGGCGCTAACGCATTATTTGTGGGTACAATTTAACCATCAATTACTAGGCAGAGACAGAAATTGCAGAGCCAGGACTTCAGACTCCCTTGTGCTAAATCCATCAGGAAGAACAGATTGTAAACTGCCCATTGCAAATATGATATGCAGCAATTTAGTATCATGTTAATACTTCATAACCTCCATGCCTTACATTTCTATATCTTTCCCCTCCTGAAGCTTTCCAAAATTGCTTCTCCAGTCATTATACGACACCAAGCACATCAGATTTAATGGGAGTAGTTGTGAACAGTAGCTTCAGAATGACTTAAGGCCATATGGATTTTTTTATATTTAGTTGGGTAAGTCCAAAGCATGTGTTTCTATTGTTTATTACCATCTTGCCAAAAAATCATTGGAAAATTCTGACATTTTTGATTTGGGGGCCTTTGAGGCTTTATGGCTTATCTGTGTAAATAATGTAAAGCTTTTCAGAAATGGATTTTTTAATACAGTCTATAAAATAAACCTCTTACAATTTGCTTCTAGTTTGTTTTTTTTTTTTCCTTCTTACCATAGAATAGCAACTTAGAGATGGAGAAATGTATCTGTCTCAAATCACTGCAGAATTGCTAAGGCCATTTCCGTGAGCGTTTAATGCTTCAAATGATGGCACTATCTATCACTCTTTGCCTTCAGTAATCCAGGTATCTTTTTGATAGGGACAGCCCAGCTCCTTGTGACCCCAATTTTATTTCCTTTCTCCTATAATTTAATTCTATTATCCTTGCTGCCTATAACCTCCCTCTTTTCTTTTCCTTGGGTGGCTAAAGTGTGACTTGCTGTTTTATTACCCCCAGTTATCCCACAGCTCTCAAAGTGTTTCGTTTTACTACCCTGGAAGCTTCCATCTTCCAAGATACCTTTAAAACCACCAAGAAGAAGTAAATCAAAAAGGATCTTCTAAGTTTGTAGGCTCTGTTGTGTTAAGCTTACCTTGTCTTGCAAGTACGATCCAAACCACAGGAAACAGTGTAAGAATGGGGAGACATTGGTAAGAATGGTAAATCCCCCTGATCCTAAGGTAATTCAGGTTGAAAAGGACTCCAGGCAATCTCCAGTACACTGGAGGTGGAAGGAGGGGACTAAAACGCAATTTGTTTAGTGTCTCCCCATTTTCTGAGATACGATTGGCTTCTCTCAAGCCATGTCCTCTTAACCCCTTGTCTTCAACTCTGGCTTTTTCAGCACTGGACAGGTGAGGACAGAAAGGATGTCTTGGTGCAGCCTGTCAAGCACAAGATGATGGGCAGGAGGGAAGAACCAGTGGTGGGAAGGAGATGAAGGTGGAGGGGAGTGGGGGTCAATAAAAATGGTGGGGAAGGCAGAACTGATGGTGTACAGAAATGTACCAAATGGACACAGGGCAGAACTGGTAAGGGAACTGGAGGAAAGGCACAGACCACTTTAATGGCCAGCATGGGTTAAGCTGCAGATACAGCATCCTGATGTAAGCAAGGGCAGGAAGAGTAAGACTGCATTTTTCAAAGTCTAATAAATGGAATGAGAGGCTTCTTAAGGTGTCTAAAAATTGTTTGTGCTACCCAGTGTTCTGGCTTTCATTTAGGCGACACTGCCTGACTCCAGAACTGGCACCTTTTGTCAAATGCCTTTCAGTCTCAACCCTGTGGTACAGAAGAGAAGGAGCACACATTTGTTGGGGTAATGTCTTTGTGCCTTCCCCTTTACAGCAGCAGCAATTCTGCTCACTAGCAATTATGGTCAGTCCTTGCTGCAGTTCTTTTAGACTCCTTTTGCACACTGCTGTAGTGTTGCATAAGTAATATTCTTCCACTCCTTGGGTGAAGTGATTGAATAGCCAGTGCTCTGCTTTGAGTCTGTTAGAGCACCTCCTCAACAGACTGTAAAGGGAAGCTGTAAAAAGGAGATCAAAGCCGGGAGACTAATAAGGACTTCTTGGCAGATGTGTGCTCAGGGACTTGTCGGCTGCAGACAGTAAGGGGGGAATGAGCTCTGCAGAACCAGAGTGATCAAATTATCTGTCTTCTTTCCTTTAAGCTCTTCCTCTTTGAATGTTCTTATCTTTGACTACTTCCTTCAAGTTTGTGCAGATTTTCACTTTACTTCAGAAGTGCTGTTATTCCAGTTCTGCTGGAACTAATCAGATGTCATCTCTTATTTATTCTGAACAATGCTGAAAAATTCTTTTAGAGAGCCTTTTCTCTAATCCAACCTTGAAAATTGTTCCTATTTCCAGACAGCATGTCTTTTTTTTTTTTTGAAAATAATTTTCTCTCCCATCTTTTTAATACAGAACAATTTCTGACATTTTTTTCCTCAATTTTTAATTCTAAAACTGCACAGCACTGGCAGTGTTATGAATGCTGAAATAGGAGTCAGAGGATGGAAAATGTATGGGTCATACACTAAAACCAGCTTCACCAACAAAGGTTGACCTGAGACAGAAAAAAGTGTTTAAAGTCCAGAGGGCTATCCAGTCAGACTGTAAGAATTTCCAAGTAGGTCAGATTGGCTGATGGTGTCACATTAAGCCTTGCTTTGAGATGGTTTTAATAAGAACTTAGAAAAGTCCTTTCTCACTCTTTATATTCTTTTGAGCCTAACAGAAAGGACAGGGCTGTCATTTGAGATAGAAGTGGAATGTCTCAAAGATAATCCTATGAGCTGGGTGACTGCTTGTATGATAAGAACACTTCTGTGAATCAGAAAAAAAAAGGTGAAAATCTGTATTTGTCACTAAAAATACTGAGGTGTTTCAGACTCATTAAAGTTGTTATGAATCCTGACTGGTGGGTGACACTGGAAACATCATTAAAGGGCATCTCAACTGTGATTTTGTAGTATATGATTGATGCACATTTTAGAGGAAGATATTAACAGCTACAGTGGATCATCTATGCAGCATGAAAAAAGTTGAAAAGACAGTTCTTTTGTTTAGCTGTCTCAAGCAATGGATGCTGGAGTGTAGGACCAAATCATGGGGAAGAGATGTTTACACATGAATAGATTATACCATAAAAAGGAGCAAACAACTTACAGCTTGCTTTGTGTAGTCTGCCTAAGAAGAAAAAAAGCAAAAACAACCCCCCCCAAAAAAGCAAAATGCCTTTCATATACAAATGCAGCAAATGTCTTGTCTAATAGTTTACTTCCAGCTCATCCTTCAGTGATGACCTGTAATGGTGGATCATCTGCAAGGCTGTAGGTTTGCAGCCATTGTTTTTTGTCTTGATAAATTTCTGAACTTAGCAAAAGCTGCATCCTTTGTCACTGCATAAAAAGCTGTGCTCAAAAGTGAATGGAATGCCATCAAAACTAGATTTGCTCAAGAGACCATGTAATTTTCACAATCTAGGTTATTTTTTAAATCAGTACTTAAAGCCTAGCAGACTGGGAAGCGCCAAGGCACGCTCAGTGTACTGACCTGGAAGAAAGTGGTGATTGAAGAAAGAATGCTCTCCCTTAAACTTTTAAGGCAACAAACGGTGTCATTCCAAAGGTAAAATCAGAAAATGAAAAACTTCACAGAGTACATCTTCCCACTGAATCATTCTTCAAAACATTTTTCTTTAGTATACTGTTCAGTACCTCAAATGATTTATTCAACTGATGGAAAAATACAAACCAGTGTAAACAAAATATTCTGGATACATCCACATATTACTTCTCTACTGAAATATTATTTACCTAAAATTGATTTAAAGATATAACATTCAGTTTTCCTAGGACACGAAGATTGCATGTGAGATCAGATGGAGTATCCCCATGCTCATACTCTGCCCTATTTCCCTTCCTACATTGTATGGATGCAAATACTTTAAGTCCCCACGTTATTTTTCATAGGTTTTTTTACTTTAAGGTGAGGTACTTTATTCAATACTTACATAATTTAAGCAAGACAGTGAAGCCTCTAGTAGGGAGCATCTCAGACAAGCAATTTTTGTCTTAAAAATGCCACTCGATGATTTCAGACATTATCCACCCCCTGAGGCTTTTAATACTATATTGTTCAGCCTCTGCTAAAAGGCACCACTATTTGTCAACACATTTTTGTGACAGATTTAACACTATATATTCTGCACTGCATTTCAGAGAAAAAGATCCGCATGAAAAAGGAACTAAATTAATTTATGTTTGAAAACATTAACTTGGCACAGGGACAATATCAAACAGCTATTGCTATGTTCTATGACTCATTTGGCAGTTATATGTTTACAGATACCTGATGCAGAGCTCTACTTCAACACGGACAGAAAGGCTTCTTGATGAAAAATAATGATCAAATTAAAGTAAAAATAAATCCGGGATACAATGATTCATAGGCAAAACCACTAGAATTTTCTTGACAGACTTTGTTGAAAAATATACAAGCTTTTAACCAGGCATTATATGCTGCTTGCCAGCATAGAACAAGAGGAAAAAAAGCCCCACTTCAAACAAATAGGTCTTTTACAAGCTGCTGAATGCTTTTGCTGGTGTCAGGGTCTTTAAAATGGAAAACCGCTCATGGTCAGGCATAAGGAGCAAGTACCTGGTCCTCAGTAATCTGCACTGAGGAGCTGTTCTTCTAGGTCAAACTGCGTATACAAGAATTGACCCCTGGTCAAGGAAGTACAAGCACGTGTCATTTCCAGCAGCCAGACAGGACTACTAGAGAATTATTCCCCTCAAAGTGCAGAAGCCACAGATGAAATGTTTTGCATCAACTAAACATTATTTTACCATACACTTTTGAAATGATGCTTTGAGAAATAAAGCAATGCTAGATAGAAGTGTTGTGGATGTAACAGCTGGTGGGAGCTGTAGCCTACCTTTGGGCTAGTGAGTCTGCTTTACAGGTTACATTCTTCTGTATCCTACTTTCTTCTGTGTTGAGGCAATGTTAGCTGTTCAGTATGGCATAAATACCAATGAATGTCAACCTTTGTTTGCCTCTTCAGCTGCCAAGGGGCTTTCTTATTTTTGTTCACATTGCTGTAAGGGTTTGTTTTTTTTTTTTACATTCTGTGCAAGTGGATTTGAGGACTGTGCCCCTTCTACTTACCCAGAAAGATATCCCGGATTTGTTAAATTACAGGGTGGCAGAGAATAAAGTTTGCATAATAAACCTTGTTTCGGGGCCAGTGAAAATTTCATCTCTAAATAACAAGATGTAAAAGTCACAATGCAGGTGACAGCAGAATGGGCACCACAATAGTGTAAGACACAGACCTTTCTGTCCTCTGTTATTTGGACTCAAGAAAGTTACCAATGTGCAAAGCAGATAGCTGGTTTCCCTTTTCTAACAAACAGCACAGTATTTCCTCATGCTCTATGTCATTGCTTTTAAGATGTCTAATTATGCTTTACAATTAAACATATTCAGATGTCAGCTACAATTAAAAAGCATTTAAATACAATTCATGAGCATATCAGGAGGAAAAAAATACAAAACAGCTGAAAGAAACATAATAAACAATGAAAATCCAGGAGAACAGGCTATGTAAAATATTGGAAAGTTCTCCTGCCTACGAGGTAAACCAGCCTAAACAAATTCTGAGGTTCACAGCTCAGGATTTTAAACTAAGGATATTGACAAATTATCATGGTTGCTAGGGTTATTATGAAATGTCATTCCTGCTGCTCATTTATGATCTGTCTAGCTACTGCCTCAGAGAAAAGGTGATTGCTCTGCCATATGACCTCCCCATCCAAAGCAATTCTCTCATAATCTCTCATCACTTCTTTTCTAGTCTCAAAACCTGAATTTCTGAATTTTAGTATCAATTACTCCATTTGATAAAAAGGTTCATAATGTTGAAAGCCCAAATTAAAGCCCAAAGTGCTAACCTGGTAACACATCTGAAAGATTATTTTGGGGATGTTTCCACTGACAAAAACAAACTGGAAATTTTCTATTCTTTGCATATTAAAAAGATTACTTTGGCCTGTGATGTTGTTCAGCCACTGGAATTAAGATATAGACTTAAATGAATATAAAATCATGGGTCAGCAAATACACAGCCTTACCCGTACACTTAAATGGCTCAGAAAATTTCTTTTCAGTATAATTCTTTATGCATATTCTCCATAATTTTAATTTAGTAAAGTTTGTACCTATTACTATACAACTTTCAATACAGAGTATTATGTAAGCGCTACATATTGTTATGATGATATTTTCTGCTGTAAATAATATTTAACAAACACAACACTACAGTAATTTAGTCATATTGGCTAAAATTAAACAGTGAAACCAACTTTTGAAATAAACAATTTTAACGGACAGGTAGGATGCAAACAATAGAAATGGTCATTTGGGCTGAAATGTTTTTAAAACTTTACATTATAATTTGCTTCCTATCTCGTCTGCAAATTGAAAGGGTCTATGTTTAGAATCTGTATCTATGTTTAGAATTTGTATTCAAGTCAATGGTAAATATCAGTGAATTCCAGTTTAAATTAATGCAAAGGATATACTCTAATGGAAAAGAAATTACTCACCTTACTAACTACTTCTAAAGTCTAAATGTCTGAGAGTTTTAAAATGTTGTTCAATATTATATGTGCAAAACAGCGTTTAGCGTCTTCGAAGGACTCCAAGTGGCCAGGCATGTCTCATGCCATCTCTTCTATCTGCGTACATTAAAGACATTAGGTTTGTGGTTTCCATTAAGCCCAGCGGTAAAAACTGCTGGGAATCTGTCACTCTTGTGCTTTCAAACAACTGGTCTGGATATGTGAAATCTGCAGAACTGGAAGCAATAGCTGGAAAGCATCCTGAATATAAGTAGCACTGTTGCAGCCCTAATGGGAAGAAAAAAACATGCGGGTCATCAGTGTACCTGTCATGGATTTCAGGAATTACATTGTCCTTTTTAAATACACCTTTGGGGTGTTTTATATCTACATCATAGAATCACAGAATCATAGAATGGTAGAGGTTGGAAGGGACATCTGGAGATCATTGCTCATTGATGATCATTGATCATCAACCCCCCTGCCAGCATGGGAACACCCAGAGCAGGCCACACAGGAACAGATCCAGGTGGGTTTTGAAAGTCTCCAGAGAAGGAGACTCCACAACCTCCCTGGGCAGCCTGTTCCAGGCTCTGTCACTCTCACAGTAAAGAA
>JANIJG010022732.1:0-37004 GCA_024611175.1 Megaceryle torquata | reverse complement strand
ATACCATTGGCCTTCCTGGCCACAAGAGCACATTGCTGTCCCATGGAGAACTTGTTGTCTACCAGGACTCCCAAATCATTCTCCACAGGGCTGCTTTCCAGCAGATCACCTCCCAGTCTGTACTGGTGTATTTTATTATTCTTCCCCAAATGCAGGACTCTGCACTTATCCTTGTTAAACCTCATTAGGTTCTGCTCTGCCCAGCTCTGTCTGTTCAAGTCCTGCTGGATGGCCGCACAGTCTTCAGATGTACCTGCCAATCCTCCCAGTTTACTGTCATCAGCAAACTTGCTGAGAAGACTCTCTGTCCTGTCATCAATGTCACTGATAAAGATGTTGAACAGGACCGGTCCCAGCACTGATCCCCGGGGGACTCCACCAGTTACAGCTCTCCAGCTGGACTTGGCACCATTGACCACCACTCTCTGGACTCTATCGTCCAACCAGTTACTAATCCATCTTAATATCTGTTCATCTATCCCATACTTCCTGAGTTTCTCCACAAGGATGTTATGGGAGACTGTGTTAAAGGCCTTGCTAAGGTGAAGATAGACTACATCCACTGGTCTCCCTGCATCTATCCATCCAGTTACAATATCATAGAAGGCTATTAGATTAGTCAAGCATGACTTCCTAGTTCTATTTTTAGAGCTTTCACTATTTTGCTGAATGTTCACAAGTGCATCACCTAGAACCTCATCCTGCAAGGTACACCATATACCTAATTGCAAATTTTCTGAAAAATACTTGTTCAAGTACTTTGTTTTAGACCGGTTTTCCTACGGACTCTGCTATTGTTACTAGCATTCCAGAGGATAAACACTTGCTTAAATACTTTACCTACTTAGGGGTCAAGTGTTTACAACATCTTAACATTAAAACCCAATGAAAACAGCAGAATGAATTACTTACAGAGAGCTTGAGATCTGAATTTTGAGTCCCACTAGCTAAACCTCATTCCTGAATTTATGAATGTTTTGTCATGATTGACTACAAAGTTGCTGACAAATGTGATCATATTGTTGAGAACTATAGATTGACTTTTGTCTATTTTTGGCAGATAAACACTAGATAACGAAACTTTAGTGGTGGATAACGAGCACATTATGCACTCTAAAACCAAACTGTATATGTGCTAGCACCGTATCTTTTGCAAAGGGAACAGGAAATGCAACCCATTATGACTTTCAGCCTGTGAATAGGTCACGCTTTTGTTAGCCACGACAAAAATGACAGATAACCCACGTACCTTGATTACATGAGAAAATGTAGCACCCAGGACCCCTAAAGCCAATGCTGTTTGCTGATTCATGAACTTCCTGTGCCTTCAAGTGCCAAAAGCTGAATGGAGCTTCAAGAGTTTTAAACAGATGTCAAATGTTCATATATGAAGTACATAATACTCACTTTGTCAGTACTTTTGCTTGATCTTGAGCTGTTTTTTCTACTTCCTGTCCATGTAGAATTAATTCTGCTACTTTATGAAGTTGTTCAATACAACGAGCAGTTACCTCAGCCAGACTTTCAATGGACAGCATGTAGATTTCCTTAAATTAAAACCAGGGAATAATACAATCAATAATAACAACACTTACATATATACATATAGAGACATATAAAAGAATTTGAAACAAAGGAGCCATACACACCCCAACTGGAAATACCACCATATACTTAGTAAAGTAATATCAACCATAATGTCAACCCTACCAACAATACTGGAAAATGAAATATCCACAGATTGTAAAATACAGACCTTATATTCATCCTGAAAAATTAGTAAGAAGTCTATCATTTATTTGGATAGGGACTAGGTCAGGCTCTTGAATTTTCTCACATAGTGCTTTTAAATCTAGACCCAACAAATAAAGAGCCCCTAACTCTAGAGGAAGTCATAATTACTTTCATATGGAGGCAAAAGTATTGAATCATCCCTTAGATGAATCTCCAGAGTAGAAAAGGTTAATACTTCCAATAAAAAAGTCACTTTTATCAGCAATGATAAAAAGTTCTACCTAGCAGCATGGTGTTACAGCTCTCACAAGCTGATGCCAGCTGTAAATATGCAATCACACAAGAATCTGTAACATACATAGTGTAACTCTGTCTCCTTCGGATCTTTTTTTGTAAGGCAACATGACAGATATTTTACTAGAATTCAATCAGAAAATCTTGACAAAGATACCAACCACATTTAATATTGCTATAACTTGGAATAAAATATTGAAAACATTGAATCAGAATTGACCTTATCAACAAGAGGGGTTGTCTAAATGGACACAATACTTTTAACCTTAAGAGCTATCTTTCATAATAAAGAATGAACACTTGTGAGTTGTCTCAATAACTTTTCTGGTTTGTCTGTCTGAGATTTAAACTATTTAAGAGTTTAAATAAAGTTTAAGAATTTTTTTCCATGTATTTTGACTGGGAGAAAGATGCCAAGGAATGGTGAGATATGATTTTCACTAGTCTATTGACATTTCACCACAGAACCCCTCAGCTCAGGCTATGTTGTGTATACACACACACAGACACACAAATCATCGCAAAAATAAAAACAATGTGATAGGCAGAGGAGCTGCTACTTGGATATTTACTTATGGGAACAGACTAACAGTAAAAATATTTATGTAAGTTTCCTATTGGGTCTACACTGAATAATTATATATTCGTATTTCTTCATACTTCCATGAGTTTAAAAAATAAGTACTATATATACAACCAACACACAAAGACAAAGAAGTAATCTTATCAAAGTATGGCAATTTGCGTAATGAAACTTGTCCTCCAAAAGCTATTTTACCTCCACAGTTTTGGTTTTATCTGTTTTGGTTTTATCAATTTTGTCTTCTTTTTCGATCTTTTCTTCACCAGGTTCTCCAGGTTTTTCTTTTAGCTTCTCTTCTATGTCTACCGGGGTGGAACAACTGGCTTCTTCAAGCCATTCATGAGCTTTTTTCCTAGCCTGCCAAACAAAGAACCCAACCCCAAAGTTCAGTTCAGATATGAAATAGCAAATGTTTCTGAACATTAATTAACAATACATTTAATTACTGCAATTTTTACATTTAGAACTTCAAACATATCAAGCCTCTGTGTGGCATTTAGTTAAGTGTATATTTAAGAAACTGTAGGGAGAAGCATTTTTGACTGCATAAAGATGGATCAGATAGGGATAATTCCTCTACAGGTATGATATTCCTAACTAACACATAGATTTGGCACTGATAGCAAAATCACAAATATTTCAGCTTTATGAGGTATCTTTCAAAGTAATTTACATAGAGATAACTTTCCCAAATAAAAAAAAGAAGGTGATTAAAAAAATTATATTATTCTTTGTGTGATATTAAAAAAAAAAAATAAAGAGAGATGTACTATATTATTAAAGGAAAAATAAAATGACCTGCCTTCCCAGACACAGAAACTAGTGGAAAAGCCTTGAAGTTTTATATAACTTCAAACTACTCTATTGGTTAGTAGGAAATCTATGATGTCTCTTTTTAACATGAAGTCAAATTAAAATATGTTAAGACCTAAGCCTAAGCTAGTTATCCGTGGTCTACCTATGTATCTAGAGAGATAAACAGTAACCTGAGCCTCAGATCAGCAGGAATTCACCTTTAAAGGGGCCTGATAGTACCAATGTGACTAGTGATGTGACTAGCTTCTAGCCATCTAACTTTTAGATGATTGAAGCTAGATGAGATAAATCCAAGACTTTGCTTCTAGCTAAGAATGTCTGCAGAAGACCCTCAATAAAAAAGAAACATGACGAGCAAGAAAAATAATTCTGACCCTAACCTTTTTTCCCCATATGTAAGACCAAATCTGTTGCACTCATGAACTCTGTTCTGCTGAGATATCCCTGGTTCAAGGCTTTCTAACAGGTTCCATTTTGCTAGCTCATCACTGAAACAGTATTGCCTTATTAATCTCACCTCTTCTATGAAAGCTTTTTTATAGCCATTGTTTTACTCCTGTGCTTTGTTTTCTGAGCTGTCTAAACTCAGCTAGGTACTGCTCTGTGTCAGATTTCAGAACAAAGCCCTCCCTCTTTTTCTTTGTCCAAGAGACAGAGGACAGCTCACTAACAGGTGCTGACCTTATTAAGTTTGTCAGGAGTAGCAGCAACGTGCAATTCAAACAGCAGTTCAGTGAGCATGCTGACAAACTCTTCTCCCATATCTGTTGCAAGAAAAAAACAAGACATTTTTTGTTAAGGTGTTATCACTGTAATGTTTTACACGATCAAATACATCTAGTCAAATAGATTCCCCAAGCACTCCAGCACTTGAAAAACAGTGACAGTGATACAAGAAAGGGATGTGTGGGTGTGTGTATGCTCAAATACAGAAGAGAACTAGCAACAGAGATACCCGTACAACCAGATATGCTAGCTTGACACTTCGACTACTCTTTTTATCCCATTCTAAATTCCACTGTTTCACAAAAACAGGTAGGAGGAAAAGAAACTGCATGATCCCTAATTACCTGACAAAAATATATGACCCACAAAATAATGAAAGAAGAGATACTAATGGATTCTTTCAAACCAAGGAATAAAAACTGCAGCAGGGACAGATATAAATATGTTCCAGAGGAAACATGCTAGAAAACATGTTGTCTGTCACTCTGCAAACCACAGCTAAGAGGTGTGTTTTCTTTCTATTTTAAGATTGAGCTTTGCTTAATTGAAGAATGTTTTCTGTTCTGCTTTGGAGTAATGAGCCTTGAAGAATCTGCACTTCACAAGAATCATGAGCAAAGATAAATATCATCAGTACTCAGACTTCATCTTTATTACATATATATTCCTTTGAATACTTGCAGTTGCCATATTCTAACATGCTCTGAGTTCCTAAGAGTTGGTCTTTTGGTTGGTTCTGTTCATCAGCACTTACTGAGTTTGGAATCTGCATTAACTATTCCTGGTGGAATATACAAAATCTATTTTTTTTCAGCCTGATGATGCTAAAAGGTCAAAGTCCCCATGCCAAGCTACTTCAAAAAATAATTTAATGTCTTGCTGTATTCCCCCTTTTTTTGTTCATTTATTAGGTAGGGCAAATTTTTGCATTTTTAAGCAAATCTTCAGTACCAGAGGGCCACTAATCTCCAGGGAGTTTGATGGAGACTGTTTACAGTCCATAGTACCTTGCAACCTGTGTAAAGGTGGTGGAATCTGACATTCAGATTATACTCTTCTAAAAGAAAGGACATCTCACCCCTGCTTCTAAAGAGAGTGGCCAGGTTTGGTGCCATAACATTAATTAGTATTTAGCACGAAGAGCTCATCCCTTGCAATGACCAAGAGACTGAGCTTTCCTCTTAACAGTAGGGGAACAGGTCATGAAAATCATATTCTGTCAGGCCAAAGGGATTCACAGAGTTCATTTAATCGCTGCCCTTATCAGTGAATTTTGGCCATAGGATTTTCAGGTTTTGTAATACAGCACCTCCTGGATACACTGAATTCACTTTTTTTTTTTTGAAACAATGACGAATGGTTTTAATAAACTGCAGCATGCTGAAAACTGATAAGCAATTCACTGGTTAAATGCAAAATTACCAAAATTGTTGGTAACTGGCATATTTCAATTGAATACTTGCTTTGGTTACTGTCTCCCCTTAACCTCACATATGACATTTTTGGTGTTAATGGCTTTCAAAATGTAGGTAAAGCTACTTTTTCACCTATTCTACTCTTTATTTCATAAACAAACAAAAGGAGAAGAAGCTGCTGTGAAAAATACATGAAAGGGTTGCATAATCAAAGTGAGAGGAAACATTACAGAGAAGGGTATGCATTTGTCTTTCTCCTACTCATGTCAGAAAATCTTTTCTTTCTTTTCATATTGATTTTTCACCTATCTTACTGTTAAGCAAAGACAAAAACAACCATGATTCCAGTTTCAAAGTTGCCAAGAACAAAGCCTAGCCCCAATCCTTTCCCAAAACAGTCCTCCGAAGATCACTGCAGTAATTTCACCTTTTGTAGGACTGAAAGTGTTTACTGTAGAAACTAAAAGCAGCAGTAACATCTCTGAATGAGATCCTGAGAGTCGAGCATATGATGGGGTCCTGAGAGTTTACAGAAGACAAATGGCCACCCTTTTCAAACACTTGAATGCAAAGTCCTGGTTTTCCTCCCCGCTAGGTTTGTGGGGTTTTTTCTGAATATTTGAATTCTGACAAATGCTACTATATAAATAACATGACTTTGATGATGAGAGTGTGGTAACAAATTAGCAATAAGTGGTAATTAACTTGTTTTCAAGTACTGCTCAGTGGCTATATAAGATATAACATTTTAAAACAAAATTAATCTTTGTCTTTTTACAGTGGTGGCTTCCTTACATAAAGGAAAAACCCACAAGTTTTATTGAGCTAAGAAGCATAAATCAAAACCATACTGAAGGCAGTTTAGTTGTAGTTTTAAACTGTTTAGCAAGCAGGATTAAAACTCAAAATTCCTCCACAGAATTTAACAGAGCTTGCTACCTCTTGCTGTATTAGCTAGATTCAGGAAAAATACAGAATTCTGTATATAAAATACACTATTAAAAGAGCATATGGCTTACTGAGTTGACTTTATAAAGTATAAAACCTATTAATGGGCTTAACAAGACCTTAACTGTATTAACTAGCTTGAGCTAAGAACACCAACTAGAACAAAGCCTTCTCTTCACAGCAAGACATGAGCTGCATTTAATTCTGATCAAGGAACCTGTTGTTAAACACCACTGTCTTTTATCTACACGAGATGTCAAATGATGTTACAAAATTTTTGGTAACATTGATCTCAGATCATTTTCTTAGTATAAATATTAATTATGCCACAAAAATATGCTTAAGGTCCCAACAAGCCATTTCAGGTAAACAATTCCAGTTTTAAAAAACACCCCAAACAACTGAAACCTAGACCCTAGAAGATCAAGTGTACTCCCAGAAGGATACATATTGGTGCCCTCCAGAAAGCTAAAGTTATTTGTAAAGTATGTCCAGAATACTAAGTGCAGGCAACAGTGAGTTGTTGGAATCCAACTTAAAGTATGCAAAGACTGGCAAATTAGAAGTATCAATGAAACATTAAACTGTGAAATAGAACTGTGGTCCAGGAGGGCAAACAGACATGCAAGTCATGTGAAACATTACATGGAAAGGTGCTGGACATTGGGGTTTTTTTCTAAAAATGGCTGACAATTGTCGTGTAAAGGCCTATTAATGGAATTCTTTGTTTTACAAGGTTTTATGCATTTGCTGCATAAATGCACTTAATAAAAACACCTAAGATCCTGTGCACTAAGAAATTTAGGAAAAGGATCATGAGAAGCCTTCATTCACTCTGACAAGATCTGAATTAAGATAACACATTTTTGTGACTGGAAAAGGTATCCAGATTAGGACACTGTCTAGAAGGAAAGTGTCAAAGCACTATACAGTGTTAAGAGCACCATCAGTACAGTGTTGCATGTACTATGTATTATGGGTGAGAGGCTGAAGAAAGAAGTAAAGGCCACATGTCCCAGGTTAGGGGCCTGACCAGAATAACTGTAGGCTCAGCCCTAACAGAAAGTACTTTGAGAAGTCATTAACCTTTCCATTCTTTTGGTGTCCTCCAGTGGAACTAAATGCATCCAACTTAATACTAATAAATGAAATTTATCTGTAGTTCAAATACTAATAAAACTTGAGCCTGATTGCACTAAAGGACTTAAGTCATTTTGAACTGCAGCCTGAAGTAACACCCATTCAGCTGTAAGGTGCAGAGAACCTATGTGTGGTTGTTATTTCCGCTGTCACGGAGAGGAGGATATGTTACTGCTGACTGGTTTGCTTTTGCAAGGGAAAGCTTGCAGCACATTCTGATTTGGACTGTTTTGGTTTTTTTTTTTTAAGGTGCTCACTGCCTTGGTCCCAGTCTATCTAAAAGGCCAGTTAATGTTTCAAGGAGCATGACCAGCAGCTGTGCTTCACTGAAAAAACAGAACTTCTGAGCACCAGAGAAAACATCACTTTGTGTAAGAAACAGCTTTTGCTGGGGGCTGGTTTCAAAGCAAACAACTATTTCCTAAAGAAATAAAGGAACAACAGACATCTTATAAATCCTCACTCTTTAATACTTTCTTGACTTCTATTTCTCACACAACCACACAGAGGAATGTTGGGTTTTAAAGAGCAACAAAGGAAAAACACCAACAAAACAAAAAACCACAAAACTCTACCGTACTAAGACTTTACACTACACACTTGCTGTCCTCCCTATGAGAGACATCAGGCATACTGAGTAAGCACTGCTAGGGTCTGAGCAGAAATGACTTTCCAGTTAGAACACGTGGATGTCAGCACAGTTTTTCTAAGTTTTCTGAAGGCTAGAGAAATCATACCTCACCATCTTGCCAAATGTTGGTTATATAGGCAAAGCACCCTTGAGAAGATCAAGAGGATGTGGAAGAAAAGTCTTTTTATGTTTCCATGTTGAATATGTTGTAGTTTCCAGTTGACTGGAGTATAGCAATTGTGATGTCCTTCTACAAGAAGGGCTGGAAGGAGGATCTGGAGAACTACAGGCCTGTCATCCTGTCAGGGAAGGTTATGGAGCAGATCATCTTAAGTCCCATCACACAGCAGATACAGAAAGACCAGGTGATCAGGCCCACTCAGCATGGATTCAGGAAAGGCAGGTCCTGCTTGACTAACTTGATCTCCTTCTATGACAAGGTGACCCACTGACCGGATGAGGGAAAGGCTGTGTATATTGTCTACCTGGACTTCAGTAAAGCCTTTGACACCCATTTCCCACAGCATTCTCCTGGAGAAACTGGCTGCTCATGGCTTGGATGGGCATACACTTTGCTGGGTAAAATACTGTCTGTGTGGCTGGGCCCAAAGGGTGGTGGTGAACAGAGTTAAATCCAGCTGGAGGCTGGTCACATGTGGTGTTTCCCAGAGCTCAGTACTGAGGCCACTTCTGTTTAATATTTTTATCAATGATCTGGATGAGGGGATCGAGTGCATCCTCAGTAAATTTGCAGATGACACCAAGTTAGGTGGGTGTGTTAATTTGCTTGAAGGTATGGAGGCTCTACAGAGGGATCTGAACAGGCTGGATCCATGGGCCAACACCAATGGCAGGAGGTTCAACAAGGCCAAGTGCTGGGTCCTCCACTTGGGTCACAACAACCCCAGGCAACGCTGCAGGCTTGGGAAGGAGTGTCTGGAAAGCTGCCCAGCGGAAAAGGACCTGGGGGTGTTGGTCAACAGGCGGGTGAGTATGAGCCAGCAGTGTGCCCAGGTGGCCAAGATGGCCAACAGCATCCTGGCTTGCAGCAGAAATAGTGTGGCCAGCAGGACTGGGGACATGATCATGCCCCTGTACTCAACACTGGTGAAGCGACATCCCAACTACTGTGTTCAATTTTGGGCCACTCACTCCAAGCACTTTGTTGTGCTGGAGTGTGTCCAAAGAAGGGCAACAAAGCTGACAAAGGGTCTAGAGAACAAGTCTGATGAGGAGCAGCTGAGGGAACTGGGACTGTTTAGCTCGGGGAAAAGGAAGCCCAGGGGAGACCTCACTGTTCTCTACACCTCCCTGAAAGGAGGCTGTAGCGAGGTGGGGTTTGGTCTGTTCTCCCAAGTGAAAAGGGACAAGACAAGACAAAATGGCTTCAAGTTGCACCAGCAGAGGTTTAGGTTGGATATTAGGAAAAACTTTTTCACAGAAAGGGTTGTAAAGCACTGGAACAGGCTGCTCAGGGAAGTGGTGGGGTCATCATCCCTGGAGGTATTTAAAAGCTGTGTAGATGTGGCGCTTAGGGAAATGGTTTAGTGGTGACCTGGAAGTGCTGGATTAACTGTTGTTGGACTTGATCTTGAAGGTCTGTTTCATTCAGAACAATTCTATCATTCTATGTTTCTGTAACACAACAATATGGTGTTCAACGGCGTAAGACAGTCTTCGGTCAGGTCAAGGTGATTGTTTCTATAAGCTAGTAGAGGTTTGGCATGGATCTCACAGGCCTGGAGACATGAACTGTGGTGGCTTTAAGATAACTTCTTATCCTTCTGTTGTCAGCCTGTTTTTGAGAATGCCAAAATCCTTGACCTCTTTAAAACACCTATTTTGCCTCTAACCAAAGCACCAACTTATTGTAACTTATGTGAGCTGATAGATGGGACTGTCATGCTGGTCTCATTCTCTTCAATGCTGTGCACTATGTCACAGTTACAGCATGCTTCTGCTGCTTTAACTTCTTTCTCACACCCCACATGCCACATCTTGTGAAGAAATACCTAGAAAGCAGCTTTGTTGCTATGTTTCAACATTATTTTCCTTCAAAAAAATTAAATGTTCTGAAGTCTTTTTACTACACTCTAATCTTTTTCCTACATAGCACAGGAGGGTGCAAAGTGAGGATGAAGTGGCTCAACAGAAAAGCACTGCTAAACGCTCCAAAACTTTCAGATTACATAACTTCATAAACAGATTCTGTAAGAAAACCTGTTATCCAAAAGCTTTTTCCCCTTCTTATTTTTGTTTTGCTTTCACTGATGCAAAAGTGAATGTAAGTAATATAGTACTTCCTTTTATTTTCTGTATCTCACACTTCTATTACAATATAAATTCAAAATTAAGCATTGACCAGCTTCCAGAGCTTTTGAAGTATTAATTTTAGTGACTACCTCATGAAAAATATTAGGATATCAGAAATTACAGTGTAGATTATTATTTTTTTAATTACTACATACAGAAGTAACAATTATTCATATGGTTAAGTCTTTGTATTTCTAATTACCTTTTTGTGCCTGCACCACTTCGTCATCTGATTCCTTTGGAACAAATATCTCTTTTATAGCAATTAAATCATTTTTCACGGTCTCCAACTGCTTTCCATCAAGGGTTGCTAAATATGACTGAATCTGTAAAAGAAAGGACAGTAAGCATTCTTAACCAAAACAGAGCATTTCTGAAATCCTCATTAGAACTGGATACCAAAATAGGCTAAGAAATGGAAACCTCCATTATGATCAAATCTTGTTGCTAACCTTCCATTGTAGACACATTTTCAGTTCTCATCAACAAAACTTCTTGAGTAACACAAAAATTACAAGATTATCAGGTTTCCAACTTCTCCCAGAACATTAGATTTCAATTATAAATATATGGTTTAATTGTGAGCTGTAATAAGCATTTAGAGATTGCTTGGATAAAGCAGGCAAGAAGAGCACAGGCAGATTTCACTGTCAGTCTGAGCACTCACAGGAAGAGTTGGAAAAAGAAGCCTGTTTCCCCTCCTCCAAAATGCAACCAAAATTCTTGTCTACCTGTTCTGAAGAATGTATTGACATATCTTTGCATGTCTCAGATATCTGCAAGTTCCTGTCTACCTAACAGAATGGATGCCTAAGAGGGATGGAAAGAGATTCTTTGAATCTTTCTTTCTTTGCACAACAGTTACATCGTGTTAATCCCATGATCGTGCTCTCTGCCCATGGAAGCCAAGAGAAATGCCTTCTTTCCCCTTGACACATAATTTTACTTTTAGGTTTGTTTCAATGGTCTTTTTTTAAGCTGGATTGACTTATGTGCAGACTGGCTCAGTGAGAGACTGGATAAAGATGTACTCTTCTTCATGTGTCCAGCTCAAATGCTCAGGATTAAACACAAGATAACATCGGGAGACCCAACTCGGGTTGTGAAGGACTACCCAGGGCTTTTTTGTCCTTCTCTACTGAATTGTCCATTTCACAGAATTAACTGGCAAACTTTTTTTAATGGAAACTTTTTAAATAAAATCTTCAAAATAGTTTTAAATCCCTGCTATTAGAAGCACATAGGACATTAGCAATGCCTTCAATCTCTCTTGCACTGCCCCTATACAGCTGTTTGTATAGGTCTCAAGCCTACAGTAAGCATTCATCTGTGCATGTCTGAGTGTGTTTATGGTAACTGGAGTATTTATCAGGGAATTGGACTTGTTGACCCACACTGTTGCATTCAGTACTGTTGGAGTGAGTAGGACCATGAACAAGGTGCTCTCTAGGATGCAACATCAGAAACTTCATGGGAACAACCTGCACAAGCCTTACTTACCCTGTGGTATTTTGCAGTAAAAGAACAGTGCAATTAACCTGCACTTGTTTTCTATTTCCTGTTCAGCGGGGTTCTCTTGGTGTTGTTTGACTTGTTTTTTCCAAAAGCAGGCCCTTGAACCTTATATGTGGATTTTGAAATTACAATTTTTCATTTAGACATAATTACTAGAAATAAAACCAAGATGGATGGTATGTACCTAGCTGTTATTAATATAAGCTGCTTTTTTTTTTTTTTCTGACAGAAAATAAAACATTTTTAAAAATAAGTTGGCTATTTTTCATTAAAAATAACCCAGAGAAAAAGAAGTGCTCTTTACAATGCCAAAAAAAAAAAAAGAAAAAAACTTTTATTTTAAGAAATGTATTCAGAAAAAAACACTTCAAAACAAAATACCACATCTGGGAATCTAGAAAATTCTATTAAGCAATTGTCAGAGATCTACTGATCTACTAGCAGAGTCAATAAATTGACAGCTGAAATAAAAAAATATATTTACCCTATAGGCTTCAGTAATATTAACGTGTTCTTCAGAGAGATGTTTGTATACTTCCAGCAATAATATCTTGGGGTAGTTTTATGGAACTTTAAAAACTAACACAATAAAGAAGGTTTAGGAATTGTGTAAATAATCTGGACTTCATTTTAATTCACTACCCTCCAGGTATAACAGGTCTGGAATTCCTGAATGTAAGTACCAGTGCCTGACACAAAACCAAAAGGCTTCAGACTTCTTACAAAATCTTAAGACATCTGCATAGTGGCTCAAGTTGAAAAATACACACTGGGTATGGTCTTAACAAAAACAACTTTCAGTTATGAAGTTGTTTGTTTTGAGTTAATCTTGGAGTTAAATTGTAGGCGTACTGAGATTGATTTCCTGAAGCCAAGGACTGGCCTGTGGGACCAATCCAGCTCTCTCTCTAAAGTTGACGGAAAACCTACTCTTCATTTCACAGACACCAGCAGAGTGAAATTAACGTAAAGACCCAATTTTTACCAACTACTTCGATTTATGCTGTTTGTGTACTGTACCTGAGCTTCACTTTCATTTGACAGGATTTCCAGAGCTTCAAGATGAGACAAACCTTGGAATTCATCAAAAAGTAGTCCATAATGTGCTGTTCTTTCAACTGTAACTTGCTGGGCCCGCCTCTGTTTCTCTTTTTCTTTAGCTTCTCGCAACAGCTGCAAAAATATATATTATTCCTCTTGTTTTATTGGTAGTGCTGTAGATATGACAGATTTTATTACTTTCTGCTTCTGCTTGTCTAGGAAATGGTAATAAAATTTGGGACTATATCATACCTGCAGAGCTGAAATTTTAGAGTTGAAATATCTAACTTCTTTTTTGATAAACTTATCTAATAAAATATTGTAGTATTCTAATTGTGGCTTTGCCAATAGCAATTGCTAAACATCTTTTTTTTAAAAAACAATGAACGAAAAAATCTTGCTTATGTTCTCAAAAGCAATGTCAGCTATGGATATAAATTTAGCCACCAGTTACAATGAAAGAAAAATTAAAAGGACTATTTCATACACAGTCTTAAACAGTCATGCAGTCTATTTTACAAACCACAAAATGGGAAGAATATTATTTTCAGGACTTACTTATCTACTTGCATAAATAACGCACTTACACAAATATTTCCTATAAAATATTTTTAGCAGACACTGAAGTCAGTTTTATGTGACAGCAGGACTGACAGAAGAGGTTCACCTAATAAAGTATGACTTCCACCAAATGTGGAGCAGAACTACAATCCATATACTTGGGATATTTTGGAGTGATCCTCTTACGCACTTTTATTAGTTTATAAGAAGGATAGAATAATATATAGAATAGGATCTTCCTTCCTTTTGTTCCCAGGAAGGAATAGCCTCTCATACAAAATTGCTACTGTAAAGCTGTAAATACATTCTAAATGCATCTTAAGACACATATAAGCCTCTGAATACAGATGAATTCTTGCCACTTACACTATTCTATCATTCAAAATTTCTACGACATTGTCTTCAGTTATTAATTTGTTACAAAAGAGTTATGATGGCAGATTTTTCACTCTACACCTTCAAAAGATCCCTCAGAAAGTTTTATGTACAAACCGCCGAGAAGGAAGCACTCTGTTATCTGATGCATGAGAACTGATTTATGTCACTTTCTGCTTCACATTTGGTGTGTGAATTCATGCATATCTGTCCTGGTTTGAATGAGAACAGAACTAACTCTGTTCAGTGATTTTACTTTTCAGCTCAGTTCTTCTAACTAACTGCAGGGAGAAGAAGACAGGAGAGGTGACTCCAAACTGACCCACGACTCATTCCATCCCATATACGTCGTATTCGGTATAAAGCGGAGGGATCTGGAGGGTCTACAGTTCTCTCTAGGGGCTCCCAAGCTCTTCTCCCCTCTTGGACCTCTTTGCCAGCTTTGCTTGGCTTGGCTCGGGTCCTCTTCAGGTTTCTTCCTTGGAGCATCCAAGGAGGACTCCATCCCTTCTGCCTGTGATCCCGATCTTTGTGTTCCTGAATCTGGTACCAGAATCCAGCTCCTGAACACAGCTCCCGGGACTCCCCCAGTGCCTGCTCCACAGCACCAGTGGTGACAGTGATGTAATCACCATCAGGGGGGTTGGGTTCAGTACTGGTTTTGTATATATTTATATATATTCCATTATGATTATTTTCATTGAAGCTGTTCTAGTTTCTTTTTCTAATCGCTAAGTCTCTCTCCCTTATTCCTTTTCTCTTCCCTCTGGGGAGGGAGGGGGGTTAACAGAGAGCATCTGTTATAGGTCTAAGGGGCTGCCCTGACCCTAAACCATGACAATATCATTTAGGAAGGTATTCTCAAAAGCTCATTTTAACCCTGTAGATCTTAGCAAGAGTTACTTGCTTTTGTCCTTCTGTGATAGTATCAGTCTGTTCACACTTACATGACAAACACTAAAGTTGAAACATCTTATTAAAAGAAAAATACCCTACTTGTCTCTACTACAAAGTAAACATATAGTAAAATTAAAGTTTTTTTCAATGTCTGTTGATTTCCACAGCCTCTCTCCTCTCAGGTTCTGGAGAGCTAAAATATTTTTTTTACCAACAGCAATTACACTTCGTTTCTGATTTTATCATGTCTCTGAACTTTTAAATATACAAGTCACAGCTGTATAAGGGTACCATTAGTTTAGATGGACATTAAGACATAACTTTTCACAACTTTAATTCCTAAAAAAACCAGCTTTAGTTCCTAATGAAACATATGTCATATTCCAGTATTACTCATTTCCAAGGAAAGTAGTATATTGATGTTTATGGTGGAAGATACCTATCTACAGCTGTTACAGAAACACTAACATACACTCTGTCTCCAGAGTGTAATATTTATCACCACATATATTATTAAAATCAGCTATTGCACATGTGATTATGCAGAAAAAAAAGATGATTTTACATTATATTTTGTGGTTCTGTGAAGAAAAATGAAGTGGTGCAAATATAAAGCATAATATTTATTTCCATAAGCCTAGCCAACGTCTGCTGCAATAAATAAGACCTCTCCCTGAGGCATCTTAAATTCTGGAAAAAGAATGTGAAACTGCACTGACAGATCTGTATTTAAATAAATCTAACCTGAGACAGAGAAACTGTTCTTGCCATCAGTGTTTTGGTTCTCTTAAATCCAGGATCGCTTTCTGCAAGGACATTCATGGTTGTCTTCCCAATAAATTCCAAAGCATCTAAGCCTCCAGATAATACACTCTTCCCCTGTATAAATCAATGAAATGGGATTATTTTCTTTCAACTTTATGTTAATTTTAACTGTGAAGTAATGCTTTTGTCAACACTGTCTTTGAACAGTCAGGTCCCTGGATTTTCTATGCTTTAACAGTAGGATCAATACTTTTATAAAATTATATTACTTTTTTCAGTGTATATTTTCAAAAAGAAAAAAAATTAATCATACAAATATTTCTGGTTAATTAAAAGACTCACACTAGAGGAAATTAACACCTGTTGCCAATAAAAAAAAGTAGGAATAATACTTTAATTTCATCTGAAGTGGCATCTAGCCCAAGGGAATGTAATTTAGTTTGAGCACTATGGAGCCAAAGTCCATCATGAGCAGGATGACCCTGCCTTACCTAACCACTTTCTAAAATTTTGACACCTGTGATAACTCTGGAACTGCCTGTCAAAATACAATTGTTTTTCCTGTGTCTTCACATCAGCATTAGCCCTCACTCACAATTTTTCATGTCCTCTGAAGAATTTTCATTGGATTTCCATTTCAATCTGGATTATGCATCTGTCAGATACTCAAATGCTGATGTAACCAGACATACAATGGAAAATCCTACCCAAATCTTGTATGGCATTACAGGCAACTTACTGAGACCTGACGTTATTCTTTTTGTTCAGTGACATTCATCACCATGGTAGTGTCTCTAGGTTTACATAAGAGCACATTTCTCTTATTTGAAATCTTATACAGTGCTCAGGTAACCTTACTGGTATCCAGCTCCCATAAGCCCTATGATGTTCCAGATTCAATAGCAACAGTTTTAGGAATAACCAATCTATAAGAAGCTCTCTCTGCCCTGAAGTCTTTGGTATTCAAAGTGACCTGGATACTCACTAAAAGTGAACTGCCACTTCATAAAATATGCTCAATGGGGAGTTAGTATTCTGTGCTTTTCTGGTTGATGCTTAAAGTCTTAAAATTTCAAGGAAAACACTTTACTGAAAAGCTCAGAGGAAAACATTTGCTATGGTAATAGTTTGTAAAAAATTAACAAGATGACATAAAAAATTATTTGGAAACAACCTGGTACAGGATTTTGCAAAAGAAAACCAGAAAAGGATGAACTGCATCACAAAGCAAATATATGGAGAGTGTAATAGCAAAGAACTGTGGACAGTTTTTCCCTCACTGAGTCTGCAATCAGACCACCTTCTGGGAAGGCTAATATGAAATGAGAGACTGGATAGAGAGATGAAGGTAAGGGCCAAGGACTAACAATACAGAGTTTAGTTAAAGCTTTAATGTAAGTAAATGGTGCATTTTCTTATCTGCCTTCAAAAATGATAACAATTCTTACCATACTTTCTCTAGAAGTACTTAACTGTAAACAAAGTAGATGATGGTACCATAAGTATAAAAAAGATTTCCCAAAGACTGTATTTTTCACTGAAGCTGGTGCCAAAGGAGTAACTGACTTAGTTGTGCTTGACTTTTTTTTTTTTTGATAGTTATTCTGCCATGGAAGAGACTCTTAAACAGACTTAGAAGAAAGCTGTTTTTACAAAGACCTACAACTTAACAAATGTGACCTACAGTGAAGTTGCACCTAAAAAAGATGAAGAATAACTAGAGCAGAGCTAAAATAACTCACTGTGTTCTGTACAGCATTAGTGATAGCTGACAACATGCCACGGGATCCAGATGAAGGAGAAGAAGGGATATTCTCAGAAGAGCTTTGGTCCAGGGAATTTTCTCCTAACAACAACAAAAAAATGAACAACGAAATAACAACCAAGCTACAGCATACTTTCAACATTACAAGTCACAAATTACAGTAAACTGGATTCTGTGATCAGAATCTTAAAATTCTGTAAATTGGACTAATTTGGCAGCGTCAAAGAGTTTTGTCCAATTTCAGTGAACTTGAGCTTACGTATAATTGGTGTTTCAGCTGCAGGAGGCTCTGCTGTTTCCAGAGATGCTGAACCTGTGGTATGAATTCCTAGGGTAGTTCCTGCTTTTTCCTTTACTGCTGTTATCCCATGACCTGCAGCAGAAGAGTATTTTAGATTATATGACTTGAAATCTTATCACTAACAGCACATAGTATTCTTATACTCCAGGAATTATGACACTCAGAGTAACTATTAAGCTTACCTCAATTCCTTAATATTGTTCTGGGTTAATAATTCAATTGTTATACCATATCTAGTATATTCACTGACTAGAAACGATAGAGCTGAAATAAAATACAAATGACACTGAATCTGAAATGTAAAACTTTCTTCAGTGTCACATATAAGTTTAGTTGACTGCTTTTTAATATGCTAAATAATATATTGTGATCAGTTTAAACAAAAATTGACAGTCCTAACGCTGTACAGTTTGGCCTCATCTGGTTTTCAGAAATCTACAACAATTAACTCACAATGAATGGGCTCTGGGTGACTGCAGGGCTGAGGTAGGAAATTTGTTCTTTGGTCTGCTGCATAGGTGCTATGTTAGGTAAAGATTTTAGGAATACTGGCCCAGGTCCTCAAAGTTATTCAGGATTTAAGCTCCTCAGTTGCTCATTTGAAGTCAAATTCTAAAGCGTCTCTCCTGAAAGCTGCTATTTAAATATACTTTGTAGGGTCTTTTGGTGTCAGTTGACACAGACAGAATTAATATTCCAGTGGTAGCTGATCTCCTACAGAGATTTTACCACCTTTACCTGATGCATATATAGCGACTCCTTAACTCTCTGTTCTATTAAAATGGTCTAGTTTAATGTAAAGAATATATGTTCTTAGTGTTTTTATCTGAATAATTTTGACAGAATTGGATTGCTTTGCTAGTTTTCTACACAGAGTTTATATTTACAGTAGCAGATCACATGGACTGGTAGTATCCCACTAAAGGATGGGGTAGGATTGCCTGGTAGTCAGCAAAAGGAAGCAGTAGCCTGTAGTGTCCTGAACATATACACATACAAACATATATATATATACTTGTACATATATGTGCATGTGTAGTTGTACGACTATGCTTTGGAACATCTGAATAAAGAAATGATTTGAAATGGAGGAGGAAGCTTTGATTTATGATTCTATGATTTCCAGATGGGCTGTACATCAGGTGCTCTATGAATTGAACAAGAAATATACTCTAGGAAACATATGTGAAGCAGCACAACTGAAAGATCACATAGAAGAAAACTGGAGTATCTAGAGGTAAACACAAAGAACAGATGTCCCCTAAGGAACAGATGAGCAGAAACAAGTAATTTTCTATACGACAGCATAAGCTGCAAGGTGTCCTGATGTTCTACACTGAAAAAGACAGAAGAGGCAGATAAATGCTTTTACCTGTCTAAAGAAAATATTACCTTTGTCTATTTTATCTCATGTCTTACAAAAGGTATCAGTATGTCCAACTGTACAGGACATAGCAGGTTATACACCACAGTGATTTAAGTCATTGCTGGATAGCTTCTTGCCTTATGAAGAATCTGTTCCAACACAGATACTGGAAAGTGGCACACTGCTTTGGCTAATCCCAATTGGCTCAACTGCATGACTAGATTCCAGAGTCACTTACTCTGCAAATTCCTGGGCCTCTCTTAAATAACTATTAATTGTGCTTTTAAACCAATGTAATAGATACTCCATGTCACACACCTTTCCATTTCTCCTGCTCACAACTTTTAAAATGAGCAAATTATTTCTATTCTTTCCATTGACTTAATTTTTCTTAAGAACTCGCTAACAAAGTATTATTGTCCTATAATTATATATAAAAAAATAGCTATGAAGGTTAAACAAAAAATTTCTTTTTAACTGTCTGCAAGAGTTGTGGATTTTCAGATTAACTTCCCATTTTTTTTTTCTGGATCCAAAGATGTGGAGGTTTTTTATATATTCTGTAATTTGGTCCTCACAGTTTTGCACACAAGCTGATACTTCCAAGGATAGGAGGCAGAC
Source organism: Megaceryle torquata (assembly GCA_024611175.1). Lineage (NCBI taxonomy): Eukaryota > Metazoa > Chordata > Aves > Coraciiformes > Cerylidae > Megaceryle > Megaceryle torquata. Next base: position 17,197 of record JANIJG010022732.1, on the reverse strand, counting down.
AGGTGCTGTACTGATATTTAGAGACGTAAAAAAGGCATCATATTCAGGGCTGTAGTTGTGTGCAACAGAATGAGAAGAAAATATTCCAGGCCAGCTAGAAGTAGTTTTGCTGAGGTAAGCTGTATGGCACCTATATTTGACCACAACAACAAATCCAGATGAGACAAACAACAAAACCACAACTGAAGCAAGTCAGAGGTGTTAAGATACACACATAGGCACAAACAGGGCAGAAGCACTGTTGTTCTGGTAATGAAAATGATTACTTGTCATTTCAAAAGGCACAGAAATAACAGAGGTTATGGGAGATAAACCTACATTTTAGAGATAAAGGTGACCTGGTTTTGTTACACTGGATGTGTTAAGGCAACTGAGCTGATATGGTAAATTTAAGAACACCTCTGACACCTCAATTTACTCATCTGTAGCAGCAGAGACAGACGAGCTATGCAGTGGGCATTGCTAACTGCATGCTTTTTGATGAAAACATGCTTTTTTCCCTGTGTTGTTGCTCTTCTTTTTCTTGCCTACATGATTTCTTTTCTTCCTATTGGCTGTCAATTTCAGCAGAATGTTGTTGTTCATCTTGCTAGCTGGAGTCTTTCATTTGAAAAGGAAGGTTTTGTAAGCAGTGCCTAAAAATGTGGCCTGCCTTTGAGTTTGCCTGATCTGCCCAAAGCCAGATTACAGCGCTCACAAATGCTTTAGTCAGATACATCCCATTTCATTTTAGGCTCTCTTATCTTCCGCCTCTCAGTTTAGGATTCTGTGCAGCTTAGGATTCTGTGAAGAGCTGAAAGAGGGCACCAGATGTCTCCAGAGGGCAGTTCAGCATGTCTGCAATCTAAGCCATTCTCTGCAGAAATTGCTGTCCCTTGTTAATCTAGTACTGCCAGGCAACTGGACTCCCTGCTTCAGTGGTACAGATGGGGAGGAAGAGTTTGAAATTTTGCCCCTGGCTACCACCCTCTCTTTGTCCCTTGTGTTGTACCATGGGGGCATTTCTGACAACCACTTTTGTCTCGTATGATGAATGAAGATTCACCTGGTTCAAGGTAAAGATGAATATCAAGACCTTAAATTAGCATCTGAGCCTGACTGAGAAACTGAGGAACGTGAAGATGGCAAGGGGGAAATCATTCCACTATGTTTACATATGTGGATAAGCCATCTGTGGTCTGCTTTTGCACACTAAAAATGTAGGACCCTACTGAGCTCACTGTCAGGCTATCCTATTGGCACTCGATTCACTTCAAGACTTTAGGAAAAGTCTCTTCCTTGTAGGTAAAACAAAACCACAGGCTAGATACTGGTGATAGCTAGGCTATCTTGTCTGTCATTCAGGAATAACTCCAACTAAGCTAGTAGATAAGACCAGCCTCAGATCTCCTTATTATGATAATAAAAGGTTTTAATAGCAATAGGCATAAAGGCTGCTACAATAGGTTCTCAGTTCTGAATCTCTTCTAGATTGTAAGCCCATCTTAAAAGACATAAAGAAAGCAAACAGGACTGTAACTCCCAAATGCATACTCACAGTTTCTCCCATCTGGTACCTGCATTTAGTATTTGCAAAAATGAAGAAATGTGAAAAAGGGGTTTGCTGCTACAGCAGCTCTAAAGTGTTATTTACAAAACAGTTGAGCGACCACCATGTGATTTCTGGCTCAAAACCATTTTTCCTTTAATCAGCTGAATTCATACTATGAAAAAAAAAAAAAGGTCTTCTGAAGAGATTAACTGTCCTTTTTATGACCACATAAGGTACAAGTGTAACACCGAGCCTTTGGTTTTTTTCATATCATTCTTTATTTCACAACAATGAAATAATATCTGTTGAGAATTGAAATTATATTTGCTTAATTTCAATAATTTAGTTTCACATTATCTGAAGCATTTGTATTTCCATTCCACATGGACTTCAATTTAAGCTACACAATGCTGATTATTACACATACCTATGCATAACAATATCCAAGCTCACAAACACAATGACATCACAAGTGGCATTTCACTCTGTCATACTGAGTGACAGGAAAAGGTTTTTAGCACACCAGGGAGAACTATGAGTGTCTGATATCTCTGTGTGGCATTCTACTAGGTGAAGAACTAGACAAGGAATATACACAGGCACAAAATAAGATAGCAGAATATTAATTACAAGCGACGCATGAGAGAGATGCGTTAAGTAGCCTTATGGTACGAATTTCAGAGATTGTGTAAATTAAATAGTTGGGTTCTATTTTTTTACTTTTATTGTGTAAGAGGTATAAACAGATGTTAGTCTTACCAATGGCACTAGAGGTAATAAACCTTGAACTTACATGGAATGAAGCACATGCATACGACATGACAAAGAACAGACTTTGCTTGGAAATGCAGCTTGCTGAGCGTCATAACTTTAAGCACCCTATGAACGCTGTAATTCATCTGTACAAAACAACACAATATCTGAAAGGCAAGGCTTGTAGAAGATAGTAACTTTCATTAAGTTAGCAGATAGCTTAATTGGAAAAAACCCAAAGAGGCAAGCTTTCAAGTATACAAGCCCTTTTCAAAAATGGAAGACGCAAGCTTCAAATACAGACTGAGAATATAATTTTCCTCATTTAAACCGTGGGGATAAAAGCTTTGCTGTCACAGCTAATCTAGTCAGCCTAATGGCTTCTTGATATTGGTATAGGAGGTTCTGCTCCTCTCATGTTCCATATTTGTCCCTTCAGCTTGCCCTGGCACTTACCTCAGTGAGTGCAAGGAACTCAAGGGGCAAATAAAATTTATTTTTCTCTCCTCTAGAGTTATTCCTAAATTAGTTTAGCTTCCTGCACTGGATTACCATGAGCTCAGAGGAGCATGAGTGCTGGCACAGAGAGGTGTAAGAAACATGCAAGGAAAAGAGAGGCACTGGACTGCACATTTCAGTGGCTACTAGCCATTAATGACATTGGCTTAGCTACTGTGGTTGCCTTCTGTTAGAGCAGTTTTATCAATACTGTTACTAAAAAAACTGGATGCTGTAACTGCTGATTTACCAAAAAACACAATTTCAAAGAAAGAAGGTAAAATGGTGACAGTAAGTAGAACAAGTTGTGTCTCCAGATCACAGTGAGCCTACTTCTCCCATCTCATCATCCCAGCAACTATTTCAGTGGATCTGCTTCACTGTGGTTCCACAAAGGAGGAAACTAAACTAAATACACCTTTTAGAAACAACAAAAAAACCCTGTTAAACTTATTAATGAGGCAGATTCAATAACTTTCTTAGTGTGACATCTAGTGTCAAGACACTAAGCATGGTTCAGGCAGTGACTGCTATTAATCCAAAGGCATTAGAGATTCTGTACATTACATTCTGTACATTACAGATCTGCTTTGTGCTGGGGACCTCAACCCAAATAATGTCAAAATCAGTTTGAAGACAACAGACATTTTCTTTAGAGTACAAAACCATCGGCAAAACAATCCCTGTCTGTGTATGCAGTCAGTTAAAGAGAGATAAGATACAAATTATATGGAAACTACCTTATTATTAGAAACTAAAATCGTCTCTGCTAAACAAATTACAGCCATGCAGTAAAACTGCTGATCTGTCTGGGAGCTCTAAATCAGGATTTGAAGGATAATGAAACCAAGATCCTTGGAACAACCATTTCATCTCAGTCTTTAAGAGAAAGGAATATCAGAAAGAAATTTTTTACGGTAAGAATAATCAGACACTAGAACAATCTCCTTGGGGACATGACAGAGTCCCCATTGCTGGAGGTTTTCAAGATGTGACTGGACAAGGTGCTGGATAATCTCATCTAGGCTCCCTTTCCCACAAAACCCAGGCTAGATGATCTTTCAAGGTCCCCTTCCACCTGGGCTGTCCTATGATACTATTTGTTAAAAGCCAAATTTATTTGATTGGGACTTTAATATGTTATTCTCATCTACCTCAAACTGGTTCTGATATTTTTTTTTGTACAGAGTACAATTTTGAAGAAAAATGTAAGGAACAGTAAGCATTTGTCACACTCAACCAGACAAGCACCTGTGTTGTACAAAGATAAAGACAGAGCAATAGAAAAATCACATACTGAAGGTATTGCTGATAAGTCTAATTTCAAGAAAGCAGATTTACTTGTACCATTCGTTACACTGAAGAAATAAGAAACATTAAAATGGACTGGATCATGGCAAACCCATTTCCTGATGTAGAATAGGATATGAAGTGTTGGTTGAACCGCTCAGATATTAAATGGTGTAACATGAAGGGGAATGATAAATATTTAATAAAAAGAAAAAAGCTTACAGAAATTCCCAGAAGCTTTAATTTTTTTTTTCTCTCTCTGTCTCTTGCTAGGAATTACCATACCGAAGCAGATAGATGGTATACACAGTCCCACACCCGGTCTGTGACAGTGACAGACAGTAAATACTTCACAGGACCAAGCATGAATTTCCATAACAACTAGAAAATAACCCCTCTATTATGAGGATTATAAACTATTACCTGCTGCATTGATTTCTTGCAGCAAATCTATGATTATCTGTGTGGTCTTCCAAGTTACCTTGGGTTCGGTGACCATGAAAGAATGTACATTTGACTTCTGCTTAATTCAAAGTCTAATTCATTTAATAAACACAGAGAAAAGTTAGGACCAAAAAAGACAGTAATACAGGAACTCAACCCTACCCTGATCCTAGGGTCAGAAAGTCTGTCTAAGTTATAGATTCCAGGAAATGGGAAGAGAAAACACAGGAAGTGCTGCTTGACATACATCTGGTTTTAGGCTCTTTCCCAATTGCTCTTGGTCACCAGATAGTAGATGGGTCTTCAGTGAGACATAGTGCAACTATTCTCATGTAAAATTGAAATATTTTTAAATTTTCTTTTTCCTTTTTTGCATGTCGATGATCCTAAGCAACTTGACCTGTTCCAACAGGGCTCATTTTTAAATTATAGTAATTCTAAAGATACAGATCTGTGGGGATGATATGCCTACCCAGAACAGACATCATCTCACAGCCTTATCAAGTCAGGCTGCCTAGACAACAAACTTTTGTGCGTATTTACACACTGCAAAGATAGTTATGATGCTGATAAAGTCAGATGGTATGTCAAGAGACCAGTATCAATTAAGTATGAAATTTTAATGTATATGAACCAAGATGTCATATGGTCTATATATGAATGAGATCACATCATTAAAAAGTCCACGGAGATACAATGCTGGCAGTAGGTTTTATAGACAACACCAACAAACACATGTAAAAAGGTACGTCTTGTTTAGTTATTATACATGAGAAGGGAGACAACACACACTCTTGTCTGTCTCCAAAACTTTTTCCAACAGCATTCATCATTTTCAGTCAAGCTCACGTCAGTATGGCAAGGAAATATTTATGGCCTTACTGCCCCACAGAAAATGTATACACTTTGTGACACTAAACTGATTGCTCAGTGAGGACAAGACTTCTATGCAACAGAAGACTGCAAGTGAGACTGTCACTTCAAGTCTGCAAGAACAGTAACTGTTTAGTAACAAATAATATTATTACTCACAAACAACATTAGAATGGCCATTTGATACATTACTATTTACTGCAAAACTAAACAGAACTTAAGTGTGTCTATCTCACAGGCAAAAATCAAATGACTTGAGAGAGCTCTGTTCCAAGAAATTCACTGCCTGATGGATAACTTAACAGTTTCACTGGGAGTCAGTGAAAGCTGTAATGATTTATGAGAAGTGAATTCATATTGTACAGATATAAGTCATGGTGTATAACCACAAACATGCATATTGCAGAAATCAGGGCTGGAGTGCTTTGACTTCAAAAACTAGAAGCCTTTGGCTGATAGGAATTGTATCAGATTATGCTTCCTTTCTGCAAAGAAGCCACAATCAGGCAATTCGCTAACTTTACAAACAAGCCTAGTACCCTGTCCATAAGCTGACACAAATAAATATTTATATGCATTAACAGTTTAGGAATGTTCCCCTTCCTATTAAAAAAAACCAAACAGCTTGACAAGCATATCAGGACAAAACTGTCTATGAATCCTTAATATACAACATTAATGTGTCTAATGACACATTAAAATTATTACTTACTTTCATGTACTTTATTGACTAAACACTTACCCACTGTGGCAGAAGCTGATGACAGAAGAGACTTTCCCCAGGTACCCCAAGCTCCCCATCTACTTGCTTTTGAAGAGGAGTCTGTGCCCTATAAGAACAAAAATAGAACTTCAACTTTTTAAAATTCACATTTTCCAAAGGCAAGAGAAACACAAAGAACCTACTGGGCAACAAAGTCTGGCATTTAATAAATGATATTAGGGAGAGGCAGGAACACATCTGCTTCCAAAGTTCTACTGGGAGCCACAGTTAGGGGCTTCTCTGCCCATGTCTCCTTAGAGATGTAACCCAGCAGATGTGCACAGGGAACTCCTAACAACTGAGTTCAATAAAAAATGAGCCAGAGGAGGTGCTGCCCACCTTTTACATTAATGTCTGGTATTAAGCAATTACAAGTACTCCATATTTAAATCATATTAAAAAACCTGTTTCTTCAATTAAGTCTCCAGTAACATACCATCCCTACACAATCAACTCAAAATCAAAAGCTGAAGTATCCCAAGAGGAGCTTTGCATTGCGCAGTGTACAGATCCCTATGGAGGGGATCACTGGTAGAGGGACTAAAACGATGTGATTTAACCTCTTCCAATTTGTGGATGCCTGAAAATTTTTCAGTGAAGGTGAGAACAGCTTCAGCTATATCACTTGCATTGGATTTTGATGCTGTGTAGACCATGAAAAGCCTTGATTTTCTTAGCTTTATTAACTTCCTGCAATTACTCACAGGACTCCCAAACGACCTTTCCCTGTGGATCACAAATCAAGAATCACTGGCCATTTCACCAAGCCTTGGGAAACATACATCGGCTTTGTAAAGTCAATGACTTGAAAATTAGCAAGTACAAGATTCAGCGCTGCACATGCAGCTTAAATTCTGTCCTCTCCTAGGTTCATTATGTGAACTAAATGAAGGAGATTTGTATAGAAAGACAGAAAATCACAGGAGTTATCTATACAGAATGGACTAGATTCTTAACAAGATTTAGGTTCTGGTATAGTTTTACTGCAACCAGCATAAAAAGAGCAAATTAGTATTTTACTGGCAAAGAGAAATTCAACTGTTCTTAGTTTCCCAAACCTTACTGTTGCAATTTTACATATTTTATTCCCATGCAGGTTTTCTGTATGTAACTCTTGAGAAAAACTGTATATACATTATACAAAATTCTGCACTTACATAGCAGGAGGGAAGGGCCTTTATGGGGGAAAAAAAAAAAAAGTATTACTTACTGGACTACTTCCTTCATGCAGTGTTTCTTCAGATTCAGGTTCTGCATCAAGGCTTACAGTCTCATTGCACTCAGTGGGCACGTCTTCAGTCACCTCCCCATTTGAAGGCAGACCTTCAATTGGTTTTTCAGTCAAAGCGTTTTCATTAATAAATATGTCTTCTTCCTGTCTATTACTGGCACCCTGAGTGGCCTGTCCATGTTCATCTTGTGAAGGCTCATGAAAGATCTCAGCTTCTACAAGGTCTGCTACTGACTTGTGAGGCAATAACTCATTGCCAGGCATTTCCATTACTTCAAGTTTTTCTTCAGATGGGATGCCATCACACACATCTTCAGACATTTTCAATTCTGAATAGAGAAAATAAATTAAGTCTTTTAGGTTCCATAAATATTTGAGTGACTATGAAATGAGCAGCATTTACCATAAGCTATGGCTGAAAAACAACACAGCCTTGATGTAAGGCCTCCTGAAGCATGGAGCCCTGTGGCACATGCATCATGCTGGCAGTGGTATCACCATGATAATCTGAATACTCGATTCACCGTGCAGGATCTCACTCAAGTACAAGAAGCAGCATTACTCTTTACCAAAATACAGGTTAGTGAGGGAGGAAGGATGTTCATTTGTCTGGAGAAGTCAAGCACCAGAGTTTCCACATGGTTAGTTCCCTATTAGATATGTAATAGGGAACTATATAGACATAGAAAGACCACCAGGGAACAGGATAAGTTGAGCTGCAATAGCAAACCAGCTCTTACTTTCCTTCTCATCATTTCACCATACACAGGTTCCTACGGCCTGCTGACTGTTGGAGAGGAGGATGACAAACACATCATGACTAAAACTGTGGTGATATTTATGCGTTGGAGAAGGGGCATAATTTGAGAACATGACAGCCCATGGTTCCTGCAGCCATTTGATAGACAGGAAGCATTCATTGCTCACACCATTTCTGCATCACTTGTCTCAAAGGCTTACTGTTTCTGAAGTGCAATGTTTCTCACCAGCTCCTGAAATTCCAGCTGTGTGAAAAACTTCAATTTTGAAGCTAAGGTAAACTTGCAAGAGAAAATGTTATTGATTTTTATTTTAAAATTATGTAGCATTTTTCTCTTCTTTACACCTTAACTTCCAATGCAACTGCTTTGGTTTTTTTTCCCCTCTGTATTTTCCACCACAGTGTAATCATCAGGCTAAGGATCCAGGAAGGGAAAAAAATGGCCAGTGAGAAAGCTCTGCAGCTGATTAAGGCAGAGTCCCAAAGGACTACCGTACAGTGATTACTATCACTTACTTGTTGGCAACAGCAGTATGCCTAACACTCTACTCAGAAGACAACTCTTGACAGAGAGTTGTCATTGCAAGCTCCTGACTATGTGCTGAGTTGCATTGCATAAAATAAACTCACACAGTTTTCTCTGTAGATGTTGTCTTTTCATTGACTCCATATTAATTAAATATGGTTCAAGGCTTTGTGTCTGTTAGGAAGGCCTGAGGTTCTAAGAAAGACTGAAAAACAGGAAAAAAAAAAGGCAAAAATCAAAATATAACTGGCATTTAGCAGAAATCTGCCTCAGACACGTGTATTTAAATTAGTATATTTTGTTTCAGTCTATAGAATCACATGCATCTGTGGCTTTAGCAGCCTGCTTATCTAACTTAAATGTAGATCAGCTGTTTGAACAATTCCAAGAATAGCATTTGGGATCAGTGAACAGGAAACAGAAATAAACAAACAAGCACTTGGCACCACTTCTATTACTTTAGCTTACACAGTAACTTAATTATCTTTAGAAAGTATGCCTTTACATGTCAGAATCTTTGTATCTGCCCCAAGCATTTGCAGCTTTCCATTACAAACATAGCAAATAGTACAAAATGCTTTAGGGGAGGTAAATATTGCTATTGTTTTAACAGTACTCCCTGTGTGAGTACTCACCTAAAGAAAATGTTTGTATTTGTAAACCAAATTCCACCATCTGATAGGAGGATCCTCTACCAACAGCTGTGAAATCTGTACACACATGCATCATGATTTTGCATAGGGATTAGACATAAATAAGAAAATGCTCGATGCCAGTACAGTTCTTAAAAGATCACACCTACATGTGCAAATGAATTTTTGCAGGAGTGGGTCATCTTTGGGAACCATTCGGGCCAGTGTTCCTGCAGTTGTCTGCTAAAGCTCCCTTAAAAGGAGCAAAGCACGTAACAGCAAAAGGCCACACTTGTCACACCCCCCGAGCCGTGCCTGACCCGGGGTAAGGCGTCATTCAAATTGTCACCTGTGACACTATATTGATCTAAAACTACTCGGACAACTCCGCCCAAAGGGAATTTAATTGCTTTCTACAAATAGCTTATGAGGGGGATGCCACGGCCAGCTCCGGACCGGGCCGCAGGCGAGCAACCCGCCCGCAGCGACCAGCCGCCCAGAGGCAGGCAGCGGCCCAGGGACGGCAGGACCGACCGGCCGCCCCTCTGGGGCCGGTGGCGGCAGCTCCCGCTGCGGCTCGGTGGCACCTGCCGACCCGCCGCCTGAGGAGGTTAATCCCGCCTTGCAAGCAAAGCCCAGCCGCCGTCGGGCTCCTCCCGACGCGGATCAACATCTCCGGGAGGGATAACTTTCTCTGGTCGGCGACACCGCACTCGCTCCCCTGTCACTCGACGCCCGCTGCGCTTCTCTTTCGACGGGACGCTGCGGGCATGGCGGGCTGAGGCGCTGCCGCCGCCAGCTCCCCCTGCCCTGCTGCCTCCAGCCCTGCGCCCAGGGCAAAGCAGCCGGGGCGCCACTCCCTCAAACCCGCAGCGGCCACAGCTTCCCCTTCCTTGTTCGGTATTTGTTTTTTGGTTTGTTTTTTTTTTTTCTTTTCGAAATCCCCTCGAGGGCAGAGCTCCTAGCGAAGAGCCCGCACGCTGTTCCAAAAGCGGCAGAAAAAGAAGAAATCGCTGTGCTCCTTACCGCTCAGCAGTCCCCTCGCCGGCGCGCCCCCTGCTCCTTCCCTTCCCGCCCCGCCACGTCGGCAAGCAGCTGGGGGAGGAGGCAGAGCGGGCCGGGCAGCCTCGGCCGGCCGGGCCGCAGAGGCGAGAGAGGGCTGGCTCTTCTTCCCTCACTCTCCCTCCGTGTGTACGAGGCGGCCGCCTGTTGCGAAGGGGCTGCTCCTCGCCCCTCCCCAGCTGACCCCGGGCTTCAGGCTGCGGGCTCAGACGGCAGCGCTGACCTGCCGGCCGCCATTATCGCCCATCAAGGGCCCCCGTTGTCTGCGGCCCCGCTCGGCGCAGGGGGCGGCGGGGCGCGGTGGTCTCGCGGCGGGCAGGCGGATTCCGCGCCGGGCACGCCGCCGTCAGTGCCGGTCGAGACAGACGAACGTGGGTAGAGCAGCCCCCCTGCGACCTCGCCGAGGGGGCAAAAGGGGTAGATGTGAGAACGCTGATGTGGTAACGTTCACACTGAGGCATTTTAACTATAAAGGAGTCTAGTCTCTGAGTTGTCATCGAGGGGTTTTTTTGGTGGTGGTGGTGGTTGTGTTTTTGTTTTTCCTTTTTGAAAGTTAAATCCTTTCTCAAAGTGAGCTGCAGCTAACCACCCACTGAAGTGTGAGATTGCGGAATTAAAACATCTGAGATTTAGCTTTTCAGGTGCCACTTTGCACCTTGGGTTCTATCAGTGTTTACAGGAAATGCCACTTAGAGAAACTGGGAGGTGCACACACACATTTACAGTAAGTGCCGGCGCTGGGCACCCGCAGCCACGTGAGAAATACTTGGTTGAACAAGGGGTTTGGAGGCTCTTGCCCAGCATCCTGTGATTCTTCTCGTCTCTAATTCCTCATACCCTTTCCTCTTTTTGCTGCTTCGTGTTGAGGTGAAGCATGCCCATTTGTCACTTCCACTGTTCATCATAACATCTAGCGATAGCACTAGACTTCCTTTCCTTCCTTAAGCAAATACTGTTGCCACAGGAAGCAAAATAATACATATTGTGAATCGTTGAGGAGAACTGCTCGAGGAGGTCACAAAACAAAGCCCCAGTTCCCAAGCGTGCTTCACAAGTAGGTATCACGTTACATGACTTGGACTTAATCAGGCAAAAGTCTCTGGAGTTTCCCACTAAGGTAGAGTGGTAGCAGAGCAAATAAATGTTTGTATCGGTAAAGGAGTTTATTTTAAGGCATTTCCATGAGAATTTAAGTAGCAGGGCATGCAGGTAGTTCTAGCATCTTTTAGGTTAATTTGTTAATATTTAAATTTCTTTACTGACAATGAAATTCAGAGTGGAAGCTTAAGGGCAGTGTCTTAAGAGGAGTCACGATAGATGAAGCTCAGTATCCAGAGATTGTTTTTCCTCATGAGGGATGTTCATTTTACTGTAAAGTGGATTTTAGACTATCAGTTTTGCAGATTCTGTACGAGGCCATGCATGTTTTACAACTGCAAGACAGTATTAATCACTGTTGTAATATAAAGTTATTACTTCAGGATGAAATTAACGTTGTAAGTGTGTAAATGTGTTTGTCTTTCTATTGGTATAGAAAGATGTATGTTCCTAAATTACTTTCTTGAATTTAGCACTTGCATTTTCTAATTTTCTTTCACTTTTCAGTAATAATTTTTGTTTTGAGTTTTCTCACTACGGTAACATTGCAAATGGGTATGGAATAAATGACCAATAAAGATTGAGCGTTTCTACACACCTCACATTTCACTGAAGTTTGTTATTACTCTTGAGTGTCATCATCTTCCTAATGGGTTTCAGAAAATATACTTGCCTTTTAATAAATAGATAAAAGATGGAAAGAAACACCTACATTGGGCTACTTTTAAGAAAACACAGCAGTATGCTTAACATTTGAGGAATATATTAATCTTCTTCCAGTGACTGCACTGGTAAATCTCAGAGGTAAATATGAGCATTAATGGGATGCAATTAATAGTAATGCTTATTGTGCTGATGAATGTATGCTTTATCTGACTTTGTAGTATGTAGGCAGAACTGGAGAACTTAAACTATGCCAGTGGCCAGCTCATACTGTCACTTAATTGAAGAGACACTCAAACAAGAGTCTCTAATTTACATCAGTTATTACACATTAACCAAATATACATCTGGTTCTGTAATCGTTAGGGTAATAGGTCATATAACTCAAGCAGTTAAACTGTTGTATTTCAAAGCTGGAATGAATGATAGAAACAAAATCTTACCTTAGGATTTTATCTCGTCCTAAGGATGGTCAGCAAAATCTTTCCAGCTAAGGGCCGACAATGGCGAGGCTTGTATGGAGCAACTTTATAAGCTGTGTTTTGGAAACTACAGAAATTGACAGAAATAAAGAAAGACTCAGACTCATAGATCACCACTGTAAGGCTCATCAGCGTAGCAGCAGAAAATATGAATTGCCCATATTCTATTGCTTTCTACCTGTCCTGTTTTTCCCTTCCTTTCTTTTTGGATGATGTCTTTTCACTTGAAGCTGAGAAATGAAATATGATGTACAGGATAAGATTCAAAGGGAAAAAGTAGTTGTTAAGATTATTTCCTCATCTTCCTGAATCATTGAAATGTTAAATCATGAATGTGTTATGGTGTGCTAACCCAGAGAGGTAGGTTGTAGTGTGGCAGTTCTGTATTTAGATCTCAGCTAAGATGGAAATTCTGACCAACATCATAAAGAGAGACTGATTTATCTCTTTGCCAGGACAATAAGCGTTTGAGCATTCAGTGCCCAAGTCACTGCTATGTTTTAATTCAAAACAAAACAAAACAAAACAAAAATCACCCGCTGTTTCCATGTCCACTATTTAACCCAATCACAACACTGCTGGAACAGGAGAGAGGTTATTTTTCAATTTCCATTAAATGGAAATTAAAAGAAGACAAACAATACTTTTATAAACCAACCTTGATAAGAACTTGACAGCTAAACTGATATAGCTAAATGAAAAAAAAAAAAACAAACCACCCAACAGATTAATGCAGGCAGACTTAGATCATTATTAAGTTCTGAGAGTGAGATATTTGAATTTCAGTGTAAAACTTACTCAGAGTAAGTACTTATTTTCATGTTAAATGAAGACAGAAAGTTGGTGAAAAGACAAATTTTTTTTTTCCCTGCTTAATCTATTGCAAAGCACAGAAACACATAGTTCAATAATAAATAGCAGGGAAGTTACAGTAAAGTTTGACGTGGAAAATGTATCTGAAGGAAAGCAAATGCCATTTCATAAGCTGTCAGTAGATGGCACAAACATTTATATAAAAAGTTGGGGCGTTCCTAAGTGTTGTTACGCAGTAGGATAGATTTACAGGAAGTTTTGTTTTTTGTCTTTTCCTGAGTGCATTTTCTGCTTCTTTGGAGAGCAGGGTTTTCTGGTAAGAAACTTTTCATTGTATTGATTTTATGCGGTTTCTAGTTAACTAAAACTGTTTTATATTCTGTATCTTATTTGAAAGTGAGACATGTTTTCCATAGAAGGTTATTAGCAAGTGCATGATGTACTTTTGAAGCGTATGGGTAAGAAATTAGAGTAAAGTTGCTTATGTAAAGCTATTTATGTAGATTTATCCAAATTAAAAAGTGCGCCAAATAGCAGTGTCTTTGTATTAGCACTACACACATAGTTAAGGAGGTCACAGTGATTTAATGGAAAATGTTTTTCTACAGTTCAAGAAAGGGCCTAACGAGCATATGCTTCATCCACGTGAAAGACATTTTTGAGTTCTGTATTATGCTGATAACTTTCAAGCTCATGCCTTCATTCTGCACCATTGTAGCTCTGCATTCTGTGCATTTCTCATATGAAAGTTTAGTCAGTTTATACCAAGTTTATGTTGGAAAAACTCTTAAAACCTCAATTTAGATCTCTTCTCTTGCTCTTTAAACAAGAGGGCAATTGCTTGCTATCATCTTGGTTTGCTTATCCTACTGGATTGCTTCCCTGCTTATAACTTGATAATGATCTTTTTTTTGTCAAGTTTGAAGACTTGAGGATACTTCCGAATAAAAAGGGATATGAGAATAAAGGATAATTTTTCTAGCGTTAGCCCCTAAATCATAGGTTGTGTGTTATAACAGTTTTTAATTTTGTTGTTTTGTAGGATATTCTAAAAGGTTTGAAAGTACTCATAAATAATTTGACCGAATACCAGGATAGAGGAATGAAAAAGAAAATTAAGCACACATGAAAGAATCATAGCCTTCTTTCACCTAGCATCTGGATTTTGCTGAAATTTTGTCCAAAGAAGAAATAATGATTTGGTGGTAGATTATTTTTTTATATATATATATATATATATATCTTGAAGCTACATATTTTGTTTGATTATAAACACATTTGTAATGATGCCCAAACAATCTGAAACACAGGATAGAGGATGCTGATTATTTTTTGTTCTCTGTATGTGCCCAAATGCCTTTGGAAGGCTGTGATGGTAAAACTGAATAGAATTTTTCCAAATTAAAATCTGGAAAAAGGCTGGAAAAGTTTTGCCATACTGCTCCACTATTTCTAGATTATCTCCAAGCCAAGTTTCACACATCTTTGCTAAAGAAGAACTCAGAGGACTGTTTTTTGTTGTGCTATTGAGATTTCATAATATAGGTTGTATTAGGTCAAGGAGAACGTACATTTTAGACCACTAATGTAATTCTAAGAAAGCTTGTGGAATGGTTAACGGTGCAGAGGATGTAGTCCTCAAGGTTAATCCAACAAGTGACAGCTATTACTGTTTCATTGTAGAGTCACTGGAAATCATTGTGGAGTCACTGCAAATATAAACTCACAATTTATCCATTTCAGTATCAGGGGAAAGTTAAAAGCCAGTGCAGCCATGAATAACCATGAAGAGCTGTGAAAAGCTTTGGACAACAACTATGATTTAAAAGTAATGGGAGGAAGAGAGGAAGAATGCTTCAAGCAAACAAAAAGATTTCAGAAGTTTAGAAATCAACTTTAAATCAACATTTACACATATAAAAATGTTAACTAAGTTCTTACCATTTCCTCTTTCTGAAAGTCAGTCTAATGGATTTATGGCAATATCTAAAAGGACATTTAAGGTAGAGTTCACTAATGGCTGATTTGAAGAGTGCCTGGCTACCCTAAACTCCTACATTCAGAAAGGAAAAGTGTCCTCCATTAGGGAAAACCAAAGCAAAACCATGGTTATGATTTTTCTCTAAATTGTGGTTAAGTAAGCTTCTCTTTCACAAAACAGACATTTGCGGTCAGTGTCCTTAGATCAGGGCTAGATTTTGTGTACAGAGGTTCTACAACTGGTATTTTTTTGTGTCACATGCAAATATTTTCAGTGTGTGTTTGGTGTCCACTGTGTACACATAAAAAATCAGACACAGGGACACTCCCCTTTCAGAGTCTAAACTTAGGAAAATATTCAAGCCCAGACAAGAAGTGAACTCTTCTGTGGACTTTCCCATAGCATCAATATAGAACATCTTAACCTCTGGCCCTGCTCTCCCTAGTTAAAATAAGTACAATCACAGCTACCTAAAGACAGTCAGATTTTGATTCACTCTCTTGAATCTCCATCCTGTTACAGTCCAGGTTCTATAGTCACAGGACCATTTTAAAAAATGTCTCTGAGTCTAGTTCATATTCTTCAAGAGAGAATCTAAGGAGAGGATGACCATACTGACCCCAAATACTGCAGTTGCTGTATTATACAGTTGTGGGAAACCTTCATAAGCAGTAATTCTGTAAGTAAGCAGCAAATTTTAGTCATCTACGAATCAGGCTTGTTTTGTAAGAAACAGACTCGTTATATTAAATACAGCATATTTACCAAATAGAAATTTCAGTGGTGTTCTCTTAATAAAGAATGCCTCTCCTGGGTGCTTTTTGAGCCAAAGGGGGAGATGAGAAATTGAAACCTTAAAAAATCAATCTCTGTAATGGCTCCTGCATAGCCACTTAATGATACAATCTGGTTTTTGTTTCTGTTTGTTTTGCTGCAGGATTAGAACAAAGATGGACAGATTGACAGAAAGGTACTGAGCATCTCCAAAGAAGCAGAAATCAGTATGGCAGAATACATGAGATCACTCAGAAACATTTTTCTTTGCAAGTGTCTGTTTGCATTAACTATTTGGAACCATGTCAGCCTGTCTGTGGAAAATGAACTCTTTACATCTGTTTCTAATGATTTTCAAGAGGATGGTTTGGCTAAAGAAGTCAAGAGCCTGTCACTCTTATATACAAATAGTCATCAGTCCAAAGCTAATTTTGATTGGGTTGTAATACAAAATACTACAGAAAGCCTGTCATTGTCAGAAATCACAAATGACAATGTAAAAAAATTAGTAGCTTTACTATCTAATTTCAGACAAGGATCCAGGTTACAAAATCTGACGCTGACAAATGTGTCAGTGGACTGGAATGCTTTGATTGAAATTTTTCAGACAGTATGGCACTCATCCATTGAATACTTAAATATGAACAGTGTAACACAATTGGCGGACATACACAGCTATGACTTTGACTATTTGGGTACCTCTATGAAAGCACTGACAATGAAGAAAGTGATAATCACAGGTTTGTATTTCTCACAGAATGACCTATACGAAATATTTGCGAACATGAATATTGCAGCTTTGACAATAGCTGAATCGGAGATGATACATATGCTGTGTCCTTCATCTCACAGTCCCTTTAGATACTTAAATTTTTTAAAGAATGATTTAACAGATCTTCTTTTTCAAAAATGTGAAAATTTAATTCAACTAGAGACATTAATCTTACAGAGGAATAAATTTGAGAGCCTTCACAAGGTAAGCTTCATGACCAGCCGTATGAAATCACTGAAGTATTTGGACAT
>JANIJG010022731.1:0-24751 GCA_024611175.1 Megaceryle torquata | reverse complement strand
CCAACAGCTGCTGCCTGCAGCCAGGGCAGGGGGTGGGAAGAGCTGAGCTGGGGAGGGAGAGCGCTGAACAGAACCAGTTCTGTTCTCACTCAGACCGGGACACAGTCACTTGAGGGAAGCCAAGTTACTTCCTTCCTATTACACTTTGTGAAGCCACAAAACCTCCCCCACAGCCATGAGGAAGAGCACAGCCTGGGCATAACCTATGTCTTTTGCCCCTCCACCACCTGGTCTGCACTGCAGCTGGAGACACCACGCAGGGTTTCTGGGCACGATGAGGGGATGTGACATGGTGCAGAGGTCTTCCTGAACCTGAATGGGAAAGGCCTAACAACAAATGGAGTAATAAAATATCTGCTTTAGTAGCATAGAATATGGAAGACTATAGGTCACAAGGAAATCTTGTGTCCCTTCAGATGCCGCGCACATCTCCACTGATGGGATTTGCGCAGCATGCTGTGGAAAAGTCTCTCCAGGGTCCACCAGTGCTGCAGGGAAGTGGGATGTCCTGACTCCCAAGGGATGTGAGATTTACTTGCTATCTATAGTCCCCTTTTTATTCTCCTATTAAAGCAGCTATTTTATGCTGGCACTCACTGTTAGAGCTTTCTCACTGAGGTTCAGGAAGAGTCCTGTGATATCTCTTCCCCCTGCCCTCATTGCAAAACATCTTTCGCAAGAACTGACAGGAAGCGATTTCCTTGTCAAGTGACCAGAACCAAGACAGAGAAACAAAAACCTCTGATAGTTTCTCTCCTAAGGTCCACAGGATCAGGTCACCACGGGTGCCCAGATCTGGGCAGGAGACTGGGACATTCTGGTACCAGTTCAACCATCCCAGCCCTGCAGTTGTGTCTGCAGAAGCCCAAGACGTGGGACAGAAAGTGGCTTGTAGCAATAAGGGTGTAACAGGACCCAAAAGAAGCCATTAAGCTGCCCGGTTCCTCCAGCCAAAGCCTTTCTCTGAAGAATCCCAGCTTGAGCCGAGGAGGGAGCCATCAGGGACATGACGCTGTCCGTGACCCACCTGCTAGCATTTGGTGAGTGCCAGAGTCTGTGTAGGCTCACAGAGGGTGACACGAGGAGGCCGGAGACTCCACAGAGATGTTACATGGCAGTTTCTCTTGCAGGTGCTTGGGTGGTGGCGCAAAGTAAAGCTACACCAGGTGAGTATCAGGAGGAGGTAGACATGGAGTTTGTAAACATCTCTGGTCCTCAACCCATTTCCCAGGGCTTTTTTCCATCCCCGCAGAATAAAACTCAGCCTTGTGTGGAGATGGTGCCTGAAGCCAGCTCCAGGCTTACTGCAGGGTCACTGGGCACTGGGCACTCCCTGTCTGTCTGGCAGCATCTCTATCCCTGTGCAGGTGGCCCCACAATCTCCATCTTCCTGAAGCCACCTGGAGTCATCCCACCAGGAGGCTCCACCACCATCTGCTGCACTTGCCAGTGTGACAATGGGAACTTCGTGCTGTACAGGAATGGCCACCAGCTCCGTACCATGGAGTTGCGCGGCAACAGGGCTGAGTTCTCCATCTATAATGCCACCCAAAAGGATGGAGGTGGCTACAGCTGCCATTACCTGACTGGAGACTATGTGCTCGCTCGCAGTGAAACCCTGGAAGTCATGGTGCAAGGTGAGGGATGTTTTGTTAGATCTTCACATGGGGTCAGATGCACAGTCAGGTTGGAATGAATAGAGCAGCTTGGCTTCTCCATCCACATGGTGGGCAGGGGTTCCCCCTCTTCCCTGGCTTAGAGAGGTGGGGACCATCTTCACCTCTGCCTGAGACAGGCAGTGGGGTCATGGAGATCCCAGTGTCTCCTGGCACCATGTCAAAGCCCTGCACACCTTCTCATTCTCTCTCCCCAGAGTTCCAGCTCCCCAGACCAGACCTCTCTGCCCTGCCTGGGCTTGAGGTGACTGCAGGAGCTTACGTGACTTTCCGTTGCACCATCTCACACTTCAAAGCTGTCTGTTTCCTGTACCTGGAGGGCCAGAGAAACACCCTTGGCTCACTCTCTAAGGAAGATGATTTCAATTTCAACATCTCCCGTGTGCATAAAGGCAATGAAGGCCGCTACAGCTGCCAGTGTTTCACCAAGGGCACTTCGTTGGAATGGTCTGCTGTCAGCAAGACGCTGGAGCTGGTGGTGAGAGGTGAGCCATCAGCCCGGCCACATCCTTCTCTTCTCTTCCGCCCTGGCACCTACCACATCTTCAGGGAACTAGAAAAGAGGACGTGGGGGAAGAAAGCAGCTATAATAGGAGGCCAAGCAGGGGATTACAGCTTCCTGCAGAAGTGTTTGAGCTTTGACTTTACTCAGAGACCTTACAGATGACCTATAGATTCTATAGACAGAGTTGCTAGGCTACCAGTTGGGAGGCAAGGGTCAGGGAACACTTACGCCAGCACCTACCAGACCCAGGGACAGTTGTACATCTTGGCACAGCTCAGTGGTACCGTCTGGCTGGCGGTGACAGGTGAGCGCAAGGTCCATGTTCCTGTCCTCCTCCCTGTCTTTGTGCCACTGGGCAGGGTAGCAGGTCAGAGACTGTGGGAGGTCATGTCCCAGGGGGCAGGGATGTGGGAGGTGAAGCTGTCAGGTGCCTTTGGGGGTCCCTTTGCTCCCTAAGACCTTTCTTTTATCCCTTTTTAGCCCCAGAGCTCCCCAGCGTCCATAGGTGTCTGCCCTGGGAGCCCCACGCATACCTGCTGCCCCCCAGGAGCCCCTTTGGTCTGGCAGCTCCCAGGGGGTTCCTCCCAGGGCCCCCAGTGACAGCCCCTCCCTGTCCCCTGCAGATTACACCTGGAGCAACGTGGTGCACCTGGTCCTGGCAGCTGGGGTGCTGGTCCTGCTGGGGCTGATTGTGGTGGAGGCCGTGCACAGCAGCTGGAGGGACCGGCGCGCTGCCGGCATGTGGAGCTCCCCGGGGCAGGGAACGCTGGGATTCTCCTCCAGTGCCTCGCAGTGATATGAACAAACCCTGCCCCCCACCCAGCTGCTTCCAGGAGTCCCGAGGAGTGGGTGAGGACTGGGGTGGGCTAGGACTGGGGTGGGCTCCGGGGTGAGCCCCGTGGCAGTGTGTCTGTGGGTGCCCAGCGGGGCCGAGGGCTGAATGACCAGTCTCCAGCTGCATGCGCTTCTGTTGCTTACATTCGTTTATTATTTTAAAACACTGACAAAACACACCACGCCCTGACCTATAGATATAAATTTACTTTTATACAGATATAAATTTATATATATAGGACCTTTAAACCTCTGTATACTCAGGACACAAAGTTCCAGAATAGCTTCACTGGCTACAACAGAAGTATTTTTGTTATGAAAACACAGAGGAAGTGCGAATATAAAAAAAGCAGGAAAAAAAAAAAAAGATAAATTAAAGACAAGTGCAAAATGAATGAAAGTGCAAAAAAGCTTTTGTGATCATAATCACACTTCTTCCATAACACACACCCCCCAGGCCCCAAGAAGGAAGGGTGGACTGGAGGGAGGGAGATGGGCCACAGCCCTCAGGGCTTTCTCTCACCTCTGCATGGAGGTTAAGGAGTGAGGACCAGAGGAGCAGAGCAGCCAAGTCCCATCCCTCCCGCAGCTCCCCCCTCATTGCACTCACAGCCCCAGCTTTGCCTCTGCAGGCAGCAGCTGCCCTAAGCCCTCAACCATCCTAGAAAATTTGGAGGTTTTTTTTCTTCTCAAAGTGCTTGTGGTCAACAAGGAAACCACTGGAGGACAGCAGAGGCAGGCAGCTGCAGGTAGAGCCAGCTTTCTCGCTGACTTTCAGCCCAGCTGCTCTCACAGACTTGGAGACCTTGGCCTCGCACCGTCACTGAGCTGCCCATTTTCACAAGGAGGGAGAAACTCCTTCCTGAGAGGCTCCAACTGCTCTCATGCTCCCGGAGTCACCTGCGGACCAGCTGCCCCAGAAGATACCCCGTGCCCAGGGCTGGAGTATGTGGTGGGACATGTCCCGTGGCTCCAGCTAAACCCTGTCAACCGCATCTGCAGCAGCAGAGGCAGAAATGACAGGAGGACAGGCTTGGGTGCCTCTACTGAAAAAAAACCCCTAAACATTTTACTTGAAAAATTCTTCACTGACTTAGAAATTTTGCCTGCAGCCACATGTCTCAGAAAGAGCCAAGAGGAAGCTGTAGGCCAGACTCTGCCCCATTGACCTCTCTGGCAGCGGACATCCCTGTGAGGAGTTTGGTCAGGCAACAGGGGAAGGATGAGAAACTTCGGTGCTTCTGCCTTGATCACAGCTGCTGTTGATGCTTCTTGAGGGGGGACTCCCAATCAATGCTCTGTGGGGATGAAGGACCTGCCAAGGCCAGGGGCACAGCAAACCCTCTTCCTGGCTTCCTTGCTGGGATCAGAGATAATTTCTGCTCACAGATGACACACTGCCTGAGACCCTGGGACCAGAGTCTGCCACCTCCACAGCCACAAGAAACCATCACATTAAAACAGTGACACACCTGCAGTGGGGGAAATGGGTCCATGGTACTTCCACAAACACCCACCCGCACATACACACACGATGCTTTGGGTTTGGTCTGGTCGTAAAGGAAACGGGAAGAAGGTTGTTAAGTTTTAACAATAAATAGCCCTTGACTGCCTATAAACCCTGTAACTCTCACCCCAATGAATCCAGAAGCTTTGTACCCTAGCGGCCAAGTCATCCCGAGAGGGCTCGAGACAGCAGGTTAAACGTGTGCAACAAAGAACCTCACACCTCACATCACCCCTCTGGTGGAGCTCGTTTGGCCGACAGCCGCTCCTTGCACAGAGCTCAGGCCCAGCAGAGACCTGGGGTCCAGCTGGGCAGCCAGAGCCACAGCCCAGGGGGAGCACCTTGTCAGTCCTGGCCGGCTGGTGTCTGCTCTCTTGGAGGGAGGTCAAAAGAGCTCAGGTAAGGTGGGACCCCATGGGCACAACTTCCTGCTGATGCCCATGGCTGGCACAGTCTGGAGCATGACCTCCACCCCTTTTGCTGGTGCCCAGGCAGAGCATGGCTTGATTGCAGCCGACAGCAGAGCAAGAACTGATGGTGTGCATTGTACCCCATCTTGCAGGCCAGCCACGGCTTGGCTCGTGCTCCTCATCCCCTGCGGCAGAGATCTTCTGAGCCCACCACCACCTCTGCTCACCAGGACAGCCCTATGAGAGACAAGGTTCTCCATCCTTCACAGTAGTTTCAGATCTAACTCCAGGGTGGCAACTCTTCTCCCAGCGGGGTGGTGCTTAGTCCCTTTCCTAGCAGGAGGAATGACTGAGCATGAGGGAATGGAACAGATGAGAATAGGATGCTTTCCGATTATGTTTCCTTATGAGCTCAATGGTCAAGTCCTGTGCAAGGCAGACATTCCATTCCAGATCACACCTGCAGAGGTCTCAACACCATCCCTTCCGACTCTCACAGCTGAAGGTCCCAGGGCTCCTGCCCCAGCAGACACTGGCCCAGAAAGAGACTCCTCATCAACTGAAGAGACCAACTTCAGGACCATTTACTGAGGATCAAGGGTGACTTGGGGGATGAATGTGGGACCCCGAGATGTGCCTGGTCCTTCCCCCTCCCTCTGTCACCACAGCTTGGCCACACTGCAGTGCTTGAAAAGATGAAAGAACATAAAAAAGGCAGAGGGAGAACTGTCTAAATCAAACCCAAGCATTGACAAAACAAATACATGGACTAGTTGCAAGTCCTGCATGAAGAGCAAGCAGCAGACATTTGAAGAGTGGGTCAAATGTGACCTCAAATGTTCAATAACAAAGAGTTGAAATGCTACATTTCCATGGGAAGCCAAGAACAAGTGTGACAGGCTCCCAGGACAGCACTGCTCTGAGACACATTGCTGGTGCACTCGCTAGGATCCCTTCAACCCTGTCTTTGGGCACTGGGAAAAGGGGAGACAATTGTTTCACTACCAGTACATCATTCTTGGGAATGGGAAAAAGTGGACGTGGGACTTGGACCATATCACTGTAGACTACGGAGAGCCCTTGGGCAGGTGGCCTCCCTCCAGCACTGCACTGCCACACCACAGCTCCAACAGCACCCACAGCAGGCGTGCACCCATGGGTGACAGACCATGGCGAGGGCAGCGTGGGCGATGCCAGAAGACACTGGGACTATCAAAAGCTGACATGGACTCTGCCAGGACCCCCCAGGCATGTTGGCTTTCCTGGCTTTGGAGTCCTGGCCTACTCAGCCTCTCCCCTGTCACTAGGGATGGTGTTACATGGGCATTCCCAAAGTGCCTGCACCGCTGTTGAAAAGGTGGCATGTTACTAAAAGGACAGGAAAAAAAGTTAACTGCTTGATTTCCTGCAGTTCTGAAGATAAGGAAACCATAACAGAAAAGACCTGGGGGCCTTGGGAGGGCAAAAAAGGGGAAGGTGGCAGCTTGGCAGAATCAAGTCAGCCAACTTGGGGTTGGACTAAATGATCTCCAGAGGTCCTGTCCAACCCCTACCATTATGATTCTGTAACTCAAGAACGCCCTCAGAAGCGAGTGGATCTGCCTGCAGAGGAAAGGATGCTTCTTGTCCTTGGCAGCTGTCTCTGTTCCAGAAAGGTCCTCCTAGTATATGGACCAAAGAGGCCCCTCCTTTGCAAAGGATTCTTCTAACTGCTGCAAGGGGAACGAGTTAACCAAGCGCCGCTCCTCCCAGGGAGGCGCTGGCCAATGCAGCCTGAAGCACAAGAGGAAATCGAGCTGGTCCTGCACCCACCCAGCCCTGGCTCCATAAGGCCCTGGGGCTGCTGCATTACAGTAAAGAGGAATAAAGCACAGATGTTGGTTGTGGGCAGAGCAGCAGCCAGGACATATTGCTCTCAGAAAGCAACAAGAGGTGGCCCACTGGTTTCCAGTACAGTGAAGGGGCAAATCAAAGTCATCATCTGGCCTTAAAAGGGAAAAGTCAAAAGAATTCAGAGAAAAAGGCAAAGTGAGCAGAAGCTCCTTGAGAGCATCCCTTGGGAATGATGTTAGCACTGACCCCTCCAAAGGAGCACACTGAGGGGGGAAATACTCTCTCGGCTGCTGAGCAAAGCCAAGAGCAGCCTTTAAACGGGTGCAAGCACTGACTGTGGGCAGTCAGTCCCTCCCCTTATCTGGGTGACTCAGAGTAGCGGTGTCAGCCCCCAGCTGCTACACCCTCTGCACTGCTCCCACATTCCTCAGCACACCCGTCCCCACCACTGCACCCACGGCAGGGCACTGGGGCAGCTGTCACACCAAGACAGGCCAGTCCCACGTCCTCCCTCTGTCCCTGCAGCCGCGCCTGAGGCCTGGGGTCAGCCTGTACCCAGCGCTGGAGGAGGAGGGCAGTGTGGAGCGGAGGGGAGAGGATGGGAAATGGACAGCGGGAGAGCAGAGATGCGGCATCCGAAGGACATGAGCAGGACATGAGAAGCTATGGTCAGTCGGGGGGATTCTCCATCCTGACCAGGCAGTTTGGCAGCACCGGTGCTGAAGGAGGGTCCCGATAGGGCCAAGAAAAGTCACTTTAAGGTGTCATCAGCATTCTTGAACATGAGGATGGCATTGTAGATCTTGAGTGCTGGTCCCAGCTTGACACTCATTATCTTGACGATGTCAGCCTGCGTCAGCAAGAGGAACGCCTCGCCATCGATCATCTGCAGGGCACAGCAGGGACAAAGGCACTGACGGAACACCCAGGCTGCGAGGTCCTCAGGACAGCCGGCACTCACACCGCAGCTGGCCAGGGTGCAAGGGCACAGCACACGGCCAGCAGGCAACCTGCTCTGGGCAAGCACCTGTCCCTGCCCTGGGCAAGCACCCGTCCCTGCCCTGCGTCAGGTCCCAGGGGGCTGCCTGCAGTTCAGCTCTGCGGGCCTGAGCACCCCTAAAGCACAGGGGCCATTTAGGGGCCTAACAGCTTGGGCACCTGCTGCCTGCCCTGGGTGCACGTGGAAAGCAGCCCCTCCGTGCCGTGACCGTAGTGGCCAGACAGCAATGCCGGCCGAGCCGCCGTGCGGCCAAGCCAACACCGGCAGGGAAGGATGGATGGGTGAGGAGCAAGCAGCTTCCCTCAGGAGTTGATGGTGCTATTAAGGCTGCAGCACCATCCTCCTCCCACTTCCCCATCCTAGAATCCTCGGGCCCTCCCTCACGCACAGCAGGAGCACACGGCAGCACAGCTCCATAGGTGTCAACGAGTCCCCTCCTGCCACCGTGTCTGCAGAAGCAGACAGCTGCACGCTCAAATGCAGTGGGGCTGCTGCCCCAGGGCTGCAGGGGGGGATCACTGCTGGACATGCTCTCAGCATTCAGCAGCAATCTTGCAGGAAGGCCACTGGCCGATTCCTCCTTGCCCTGTTGGCAAACAGCTGTCCTTGGCCACCTGCACTCGTCCTCCAACCCTTCTCACCTCGTCCTTGAAGAGCTTGGCTTGGTCCTCACAACCTGTCAGAGTCTGGACAAAGCTAAAGACCTTGGAATAAACGGAGAAAAATGTCAAGGCAGAAGCAATGTGTCTGGCTGGAGACCCCCATGAGCTCACATCCTCACTTCCACAGAGGTGTTTTGCACTCTGTGAGGTAAAATGTGGCTGTCAGGGCAAAGGCTGCACTTGCAAGCACCCTCCCATGCCTAGAGGTCACCCTTGGACCACAGCACAGGTGCTAGCTTCCTCCAGCCTCCAAGTAGCAAATGCTACAGCAGCTTTATCTCCAGCAAGCAATCTCCAGCACAGTGAGACAGCTCCCACTGAGGGCAGGCACAGAAGAGGGGACACAGGAGGGTAATGGGGAAAACAGGCAGGGCTGGATGCTGGGGCTGCTGCTAGTTCCAGCTACCCAGGCCTTAAGAGGGGCTACTGCAGATGTCCAACAAAGTGAATGAGGGTGACAATCAAGAATCTGAGGTGGAGATTTCTTTTTCAGAGAAACAGAGAGGCGATTTCTTACCTGCACAGTTAAGGGCTTAATTTTTAACATGGCAAAGATGAAACTCATTTCTTTGGAAAGCCACACCATGCTAAACGAAGAGATGGCTGGCTGCCTTCCCTTGCCTGCCCTGGGCTCGTGTCCCATTCAAGCCAAGCAGGGATCTGGTAGTTCTGCCTGTGCTTCCCAGAAGCTGCCATCAGGGCTCCTGTTTCTCTGCTCTCCCCACATCACTCCCCAAGAGTGTCTGGCAGACTCCCTTCTCACTAGCCCAGGGAAGTGGCCCCTGAAGCATCGCTGTGCCAGGTACATGGGTGCATGGACCAGGCTGCTGAAAGCCTAGCAGAGTGCTCCCAGCCACGTTGGTGGCTTAGCAGCCAGCACGCAGTCTTCAAAACCATCTTACCTCATCAATGGTCCACTTGGCCACCGTTGTTGCTGTGATGCCAGCCACCCCCGGCAGGAGTTTGCAGTGCTGCTCCCAGCAGAGTGACAGGGAGCGGTCGGGGTGGGCAGACAGGGCAGACATGAAAAGCGACTGGTGCATATTGTCTGAAGAAATAGCTGGCAATAAAAATGCAAGATGTGTTACAAGGCAGAAGGACAAGAACATCCCATCATATCCTACAAGCCTTGGGGAAGGCCCCATTCAGGGGAGGGCCCAGGGCTGGCAGCAGATGGTCTCATGGGTCCAAGTACCAAGAGCTAGTGGTTGTCCCTTGAATTAATAGGCTGACAGCGTATCCAAGTGTTCAGTTTGGTGGGATTCGGGATGGTGGGGGAGGTTTAGACAAGCTCGGCTTTGCCTTGTTCTCACCACCTTCAATCATTCATTTTCCAAACTGAACTAGATTCCAGTGTCAGATTTCACACCAGAATGCCATCCCATATTATTCAGTTCCTTTCACGTTTTTGACAAAGCTTTTCCCTTGCTCTCTGCTCCAAGGAGTCAAGGATGGCTTCCCCAGATACTGGCTACAACAAATGTCAGTCGTCGTCTTCTATCAGTCATCAGAACTAAATGCCCAGCAAACTGCTCAGCATCAGTTTCTGTGCTGCAGCAACAATTTGGCACTTCGCAACCGCACCACTACTCTGGGGTATGGCAGCCACAGGATAAAGGCACAACATCCCTGCCTGCAGAGGACAAAGCGCCGGGGAAAAAGCACTGTCATAGAGAGAGGATCTTAATTCCCTGCCCTAAAGCACTCAAAGATTCACAGACATAAACCAAGAGACATGATGAGGGACCCAGCAGAGCGCTGGTAAGAGGCAGGGGTGTTTCTTCACAGATGGTCAACTTCAGCAATCGATCACAAGCTCCTCACTGGCACCGACCCACGTGAGGTCTAACTAAGCCAAGAGAGACCTGCCTCCAACCACCCCAGCTCCTCAAGCCTGGCCCCTGAGGTGACACCATGGCAGAGGATGGATGGCACTTACTCTGGAAGTCTTCCTGCTGGATCTTCCGGTACTTTGGAGGTCGCCCTCTAAAGAGACAGGAAGACTGATTTCCAACTGGGTTGGGACCGGCCCGAGGGCCCTCGTCCGCACCGCACAAAGCAATGCCTTGGCAGTGGGAGCAAGGGTTACCTCTTGGACCCTGACCCAAAGGGTTGACAGCTAAAAACACAAAACACGGGAAGAAAAGCCAGAGAGGTGCCCCAGAGAGCTGAAGGACAAACACCTGCTGCCAGCAGCCATGCTCCCCCGCGGTCAAGGAGCCTCTCCAGCTTGGCCGTCCCTCCCAGGGACGGCAGTTGTAGCACAGGGGCCCTGCGCCGCTGCACAGGGCTCATTGGGCTTGGCCCTACCTCCCGTGGTGCCGAGATTTCTTTCGCTGGGGGAAGCCAATCAGATTCCTCTTGCGAGTGGAGGCCTCGGTGTCAGACAAGTCCGCTTTGAGCCTGCCCTGGTTCTTCTCGGCCAGCGGGCACCCTGAGAGGCAGTAATGGGCTGTGAATCTCCCAGTCACATGTCCTGACCCATCACAACCTGGCGTGGGGCACTTCCTAGAGAACAGAGGGGAGAAAAGCATTGGACCCAGCTCAGAGCAGCAGGATGGGGGGGGTGAGGGGGCAGCAGGGCTATCCCTCCGCCTCCGACCATGGGAAGCCGTAGCCCTGGCCATGGAAAGCAGAGCAAAGATGTGCTGGATGGATTCCTGAGGCGAGGGCGCTGGGTGCACGGGCAGAGCACAGCCAGTCCCTCCAGATACAAACACCCGTCCCACCTTCTCCACTGCCGTCACAGCGACCCGGTGCAAGTCACCACAGTGCTGATCAAGCAGGTCATTGACGGTCACAGAGTCTCCATCTTCCCTTCCTTGCTCCCACAGGCATCCAGACTACCCTCAGAGTGAGGAGGAAGCAAGTGTCATGAGTGAGGCCAGCAGAGAAACCCCTGGGAGCCAGAGCTGCCTTTCCCATCCTCATGGATGTTGCACCACACACACTCCTCTTGATGCCAGCCTGCCAAGCTGGAGTCAGCACTACACTATGCCTGGCTTCCCCTGGAAAAGGTCACATCAGTGACTGGCTGAGCTGGGGGAGAGGCACTGCTCCTTCTCAGGACTTCCCAGCTCACAATAAACAACAAAATAAAAGGCATCCATGAGGGGCAGGAGGAACGCTGTCCTCAAAGCTGCTATCAGTGAACAGCATCTTAGATGCACTGTCTCCTACGTAGCCCATTTGTCCCCACAGGCAGATGGCCACACAGGGCACCCCCAGGGACTCTGGGTGCTTCAGGGCAGGAGCTCACAGGAGTTACACTGGCCACAGGCTCCGGGCTGCTTTGGGGCCTGGCCTGGGGAGAGCAAAGGCTGCCCGTGAGCAGGGGCAGAGCCAGGCGTGGGGTGGGTGCAGGGAAGGGCTGATTGCTGGTGGGGGTGGCAGGAGTGGAAGAGCAGAGGAAGGGCTAGCCCAGGCTGGCAGAGAAGCTGAGCCACGCTGGGGAGCTCACCTGTGGTGAAAGCTGTACTTAGAGCTCTTGGTGTGAGGGATGCTCTTGCAGCCCAGGGTTGGGCAGCCCCCCTGGGCAGAGGAGGCTGGTTCCTTTGGCCCTAGACCAGGAGGAGAAAAAGGAGAGACTGTAACAGCTTCAGCCCCAGGCAGAGCCACGGCTCTGGGCTCCCTGCTTGAGCCACACAGGGTGGACTTTTCCAACAGACAACTCCACAGAAAAGCCCTTTCTACCTGCCCATCCTTGGCCAGCATCTGCCCTCTCATTTCTGTGCCTGGGCAAGTGGTCACCATGGGGATCTGGCACCTGTGGGCTCTGGTACGAGGGACTGACCTGGGCACAAGACTTACTGAGGGGAGGCTGCAGAGGGTGTCCAGTTTTTGAGCACCAGCCTACGGGGTGGATGTCCGGATGATCTGCATCAATCCAGAAATCATAGACATGGCTCCAGCCATCAAAATGGATCTGGGGAGACAAGTAGAGAGGTCACCCTTCAAACCTCAGGGCACCTCCCTGAGAAGCTCTGGAGCCCTCCAAACTGACAGCAAGGCAGAGCCAAACTGCAGCAGAAGGCTCTCTTCCACTCCCGGAGCCAGGCACTGGGACCTGCCAACCTCCACACAGTGTGCTTCCACAGACCTCCACACACTTGGCCACTACAACTGGTGGTTGAGTTGGGAAGGGCAGGATCAAGTCAGTACCTGCACACAGGTCCCTCGCTGAATGTCCAGCACCCACCTTTATCCTGTGATCTTCCACATCCTCCACACTGGCCACTCGGATGAAGGAAGGAGTCCTCTTGTCCACTGCCTCCAGCTTCATGTTGACCAGGAAGCCGTGGGGTGGGCGCTGTGGCCAGAGAGAACCCAGGTCAGCAGGCAGCGGGGCCGTGCTTTGGGCTCCCGTGCCCCTTGGCACTTTTCCCAGCAGTGTGTGCTCAAGCCCAGCTCCCAGCCCTGGCCTGTCTGAGTAAGAGCCATCCCAGCTTGCAGTGGCAGCAGTAGAGAGAGGGGACAGGCTTCCTGGATCTCAGCTGTGTTTTTAACAAGACAGGAGAGCTGTGCCCAAGGGAAGAAGGTCTTCAAGAGACACATTTTGGGGATTTATATTTCAGCCACACTTGGCTGGACACAGCTGCTGTTGCTGCAGTTGGAGACAACTATCAAGGAAGCCTAAACTATTTCTCATCACCTGGCTCCTGTCTAGCTAGGAGGATGGGCATACTTCCCATTTTTTCCAGTTTTGAACTATTTGCCCAGGATAGCCCTGACTTCTGAACCTTGAGCTGAACCTCAGGCCTGTGGCAGGAGCATACTGAGCATCATGGTCGTAAAAACAAAGACCTGCCCAGGCCCAGTGCAGCAGATGATGTAGCACTCACCACTTTGAAGGCCCAATCTGGGACAGCAGAGGCTCCAGTTTCCTTTAAGTACTTTTCCCATGTGAAGTTGTCAGGGTCAGGATAATCTAGAAGGGGGAAGATGCAGAAGGTGAGACGCCTGCAGGAAGACGGCAGGTACCCCAGAATGCCCTACTGCCTTGAAGGACCAAGCCTGAGCCAGGCAAATGGGAACCCGAGAGACCTCAAGAAGTGGTGGTCTCATAGACCATGAAATCCAGGGTACAAGGCAGCAGAAGCATCTGGTCCTGCACAGAGAGTTTGTGCTCCACTTGTTTTCACTCAGCCCAGCACAACCACCATGCTGCACCTGAGCACATCTACAGGAGTCTCAGCAGGAGCATGCCACGTCCCTGGCCGTGGCCTTGCTGATGGAGACTGCCTGGGCCTGCAGACAAGCAAAGGCCACAGGGTTTGCACCCCTGCGCTCCCCATGTCACCCTGGGAAGCCCGTCCCCAGGGGGATGCGCCAGTGAAGGCTGCACTCCTGCACTGACTCACCTTGAGGAGGTGTGAGGGGTTTGCCGTGCTCCTGACACCATCCAACAGGGTGGATGTATGGACTGCTGGGGTCACACCTAGAAAACACACCCAAGCTCTTACACGGGGCTGACATACCCAGCTCATCACCGCCAGACAGCACAGGCTGTGGGGGCCCAGGGCAGCCCCCCTTGGTGGCACCTCCCAGGCCTGCACCACCAGCAAAAGCCCCTGCAGAAGCCAAAGTCTTCTACAGTCCTCGAGTGATCCAGGGAACCACATAGAGTAGGGGTACTCCAGCTCAAAGGGGCAGGACACAAGCCCTGGGTGCAAGCCCCATTGTAGAGCTGCCCAGGAAAAAGCAGCTCTTTGCGGTGAGCAGGCAGACAGACCACACCTTTCAGAGCTCAGAGCAGTGAGACCTGAGCAGTCAGGGGCACTCATGTCCCAGTCACAGCCCCCAGCAGGTCACAGTACACTCAGCTGCCCTGGGATAGAGCAGGTAGCTTCCCAGCACCATCAAGAGAGGACCAACCATAAACCGACCCACAGCTTCTTGGGGCAAGGAGGAGGTCAGAGGTCTTCAGCCACAAAGAAAACAGAGTTGGTCTCAGGATCCTGACTGTGCTAACCGACCATTTTAATTGGCCTCAACCAGCCTCAGCTAGGACACCTCCCCACCCTGGCCACTGTCCCCTGGCTACAGATGTAGGAGCAACTTTTAAGATCAAGCCTTCAGTCTCTGTGCTGCAGACGGCCTCACCTCCCAGATGGGCTTCAGGGCAAGCCCACAGCATGTGATCACACCCGTCTTTGCCCCACAGTAATACAGGGCCATAGCAATGTCCCGGGAGATGACATGGAACAGGTGATGGTCTGTCCCCCAGCACAGGCAGGTGACCCTCTGCATCACCTGAAGCAGTGGCAGGGTGTCTCCCCAACACTGGCAGCCCGTGTGCCTCTGAGCACTTACCAATAGTCGTAAGTATCATCCCAGTTGTCAAAGTGCACCAAAAAGCGATTGTCCACCACATCAGTCACTGTGGCAACACAG
Organism: Megaceryle torquata; assembly: GCA_024611175.1. NCBI lineage: Eukaryota > Metazoa > Chordata > Aves > Coraciiformes > Cerylidae > Megaceryle > Megaceryle torquata. The sequence goes on along the minus strand of JANIJG010022731.1, from coordinate 9,931 downwards.
ATCAGGGAGGGGTTCATGCGGTCCACGGCTTCAAGCTTCATGCCCACCTCGAAGCCCGAGGAAGCCTCATGCTGGGTGGAGAGAGGGGCAGGTTTCTTCCAGAGCCACGCTTCCAGCTCCTTCCTCACCACTTCCCTTGCTTGCTGCAAGGGGGCACCTGTCCAAGCCCTCCCAAAACCAGACCCTCCGTGGCCTCCAGACAGGCCCAGGACCACTCAGGATCCCAGAAAGGAAGTGCCCTGCTGTCCAAGCACAAAAAGAGGCAGACAGTAGTAGCTCAGCGTGGCCTCACAAAGAGGAAAAGAAATCTTCAGACCCTCAGGATCTTCTCTAAGCAGTAATCTCCAAGAAAAAAGACTGCCTCCAACTGACACAGATTCAGATTTTGTCACAAAGCACTTGTCTGCAGTCACAGCCCTCCAGTGTTAGCACGGGCCGATGCCCTAGGCTTGGCAGGAGGAGCTGGGATGGGGCCCGTCATCCTCCCTTGCCTTTATTTCTTGGATTCAAAAATCTGTGCAAAACGCTGCGTTACACACGCTTAGTGGGGTCACTGCAGCAATCAACAGCAGGGTTTAGACACAATAAATAACTCAGAGAGGCTGATTTAGCAGTAGGTTGAGTTTCCTCTGCAGTGGACAAAGAAACCAGCAGCATTTTGCACTCCACCGTATTCCCACTTTCCTCACCCAGGCTGCCTTATGAAAAATAAAGGCAGAGTCTTTATTTTTCAGTAACAATGAAGACACAGAACAGAGACAAAATAATTATGAAACATTGAGAAGTTTGGGGAAAATAATTGATGAAAGCAGCGGTTACTTCCCCTCGCCAGTACTTTTGCAACAGATTTCATGAGTGTGAGATTTCACAGTTCATGAGACTGATCTGGATGAAATGGAATCAGATCAAGACCAATCATGGGCACAGCAAACCAGGGTCCAGGCTGCAGATGCTCAGCAGCAAAGCACACCACATCTCATCAAACAATGCCAGCAGTACACTCTCCTGGCCTGCTACACTGCAGGCTTGAGAAGTGGGGGGTGGACAGAGGAAAGCCCTGCACTGGTGGAGGCATTCTGCTCAGCTGGAGGGGAGGGAGTCACACCTGGCAGGAAGGAGAAGCTGCTACTCACAGTGTTTCGGACCATGAAGAGGTGCTTAGGAGCTGCCTGAGCCTTTGTTATCTTCAGGTAGTTTGTCCAGCTGAATTCTTCTTCCTTATAACCTACAACCCCTCAGGAAGATAAATGAGAGCAGCGAGTTCACAGAAAGCAAGGAGGTTGTGAGGCCAAGCCCAGCCATCCCCAACCAGCTCTCTGAGGCCCCATGGAGCCACCCTGTCCCCATCTCCAGCTCTACATTTGGGGGACCCTACTTGTACCCCTCCTTCAATGGGACCCACCAACCGAGACTTGATAACTCCTTACCTTTTGGGGGCTGGAGTTTGTGCCCCGTCTCCTCAAACCAGCCAGCGGGGTGGATGTCGGGGGAGTCAGCATTCAGCCAGAAATCATGGCACTCAGAGTAGCCATCGAAGTGGAGGCGCACCCGGTAACCACACACCTAACAGCAGGGAGAGCGGGGAAAAAAGGACCGTGGAAAACTCCTGCTGCCCCTGGCAGAGCATCGTGTGGACCTTCCCTCCCACACACAATCCCGGCATATCACTTAGGGAAGCCAAGAGTCACTCACACCAGTGTCCAAATCGGGAGGCACACGCCAGTCCCAAAAGTTGTCCAGCACAGAATAAGGTAAGGGCAAGGTGACCACATGCCAGCCCTAAGCTGGATAGTTCAGGCAGGCGCGTGAGAAGCCACGGTGGAGCACCTTGCTGAATCCAGCAAGCACAAGGGTTCTCCTTTCTGCAGCCAGGGGAGGTGCTGGTGCGGGGATTTTGGCTGAATGACACGCTGCTTTGGTGAAACCTCTGCAGCAGCCACAGCCATACGGCTCATCTCCCTGGCTGCCTGGGGAGCACTGCAAGGCAAGGCTGGTTCAGCTGCCACATGGCTGAGTGGAAAGCCCCCATGGACACAAGGAAGAGCAATGGGTTGTGTCCAACCCTCCATCTCAAGGGCTCAGACCTGTCTGAGAAGCATCAGCTTGAACATAAGAAGCTGTTGCCATCAACAGAGCCACTCCCCTCTTATGTCAGGGTTATAGAGAGACCAACTAGGCTGCTCCACAGCACTGTCTCCTGCACCTACAAGCTGGAGAGAAACTCCCCATTTGCTTGCCCAAGGTGCTGGAGCACCAGCTCATCTCATGCAGTGACAGGCAGGTGAGGGCCCAAAGCCCGTGTCCTCCAGGGGCCAGCCAGCAGCACCTCCCTTCCCACAGAGCCTCCTGCTGCACTTGTGCAGGGACCAGCCAAGGGACACGGGAACCCGAGGCACCTTACCTCGGCCACTGTCAGGATGAAGTACATAGATGGGTGCTGCGGATCGATCCCCTCCAGCTTCATCCCCACTTTAAAGCCATTCTTGTGCTGGGAAGCTACTTGGTACTGGAAAGAGAAATTAAATGACAATGTAAAAAAACGACACACGTAGCTGGGTCTAGAACTATCCCAAGGAGCAACCATCAGGCAATGGGAGCTGCTGGGACCAGGAGACTGTGGGCAACAGATTATGTTGTTATCTGAAGTTTCATTCTTTTCCCATAGAAAAACACATTCTTCCACCTTCTTGGGGGTTTGCATCTCTTGCTGCTGGCAGGGCAGGGTGTCCCTGGGCTAAGAGCCACAGCCCGGGAGAGTGGGGCACAGGCCTGGCTCCTCTTGCGCCCCAGCAATCGGCTCCTGGGAGCAGGGGTGCAGCAGGCTCCTGGGTGCAGGTGGCCTCAGGAAAGCCCACACCTTGCTGAGGCAGGGCTGGAAAGGCTCCACCACCCTGCCAGAACCACGGGGGTGTCCTAGGCAAATGTGGGTTCTTGGGATGGGGCACAGCACCCTGCTGGGGAGTGGGAGTCAGGGCAAATCAAAACTGGAAGCTGACCGGTCACCTCCAGGTGAAGATGGGAGCTTGTTATTGCTCAGAGTCCCACGAAATAGGGAAGGAAGCCAGGAGGAAAGGAGAAGGAGAAGGGGTGGGAAAAAAAAGGGAAAGAAAAGAGAAGATGAAAGAGGGAAAAAGACAGGAAAATCCCAACTCACATCCTGGAAGAGATCTAAAGGGGCAGCGACAGCTTTCTGCTCCTCCAAGTAGGACGCCCAAGACCAGCCTTCTTTCTTCTCCTCACTGGCACCTGAGCGCAGCACAAACGCACACACAAGAGGCGCTGCTGAGGGTCCGATCCAGCCTCGGTCCCTGCCTGCCTCGGGGCAGCGCGGGGCCCGCTGCGGCCACTTCCCGCTCACGCATGGTCCTGCATCCCTGCAAAGCTCAGCACCATCCTACCAGGGCCTTCTCCAGCAAACCTGTCCAGCTGTCCAAGGAGGGACAGAGCCAATAGGTCTCCTCTCACACAGGTCCCCATGACCCAAATGTCCTCTGTTGCTCTACAATGCTCTCGTAAGGCACCAGAAGAGCCCGAGGGAACAGCCGTCCCGGGCAAAGCATCAGGACAGCTCTGCAACCAGTCCTCCTCCAGCCAGCACATCCAAAACGGCCACAGAACCGATGGATTTGGGACAGCCAGCAGGATCCAGCCAGAGGTCTGGGAATCACTCCCAGCCAGTCAAACCAGCAGTGGGCTCACCTCCCACTGCCACTCCAGAGGCACCAGCTCTGCTATCCTCTGCTCTGAGACAACCACCTGACCAACCAAGGGTGGGTCCTTGGCACACCAGGGTCACCTTAATGCCCTAGAGATGCATTTAGCCTTGTGATATTCAAGAAAAGAAGACAACATTGTCTCTTCACAGGCAGGGAGGTGATCCTTCATGACTCTGACCCCTTTGGGAAGGCCACAAAGGCCTTGCCCAACACACACAACCCAAGTCTCTTACTCTCCAGCCATTTTCTCTCCCTGCTTTGAAGGGATTCCAGGAGAGCTGTGTCTATTCCAGCACAGGTCAGCCATGGCAGCCTTGGGTAGGGCAAGCCAGAAACAGGGGAAATCAGACCAAGTCCTTCCTCCCCGTTTAAGGGAGGGGGAGAAGGAGAAATAAGGAACTCGCAAAAGAAAATTAAAGCTGAGCTTCAGTGAGCAAGGTTACTAAACTAAATGTTTTGCTAATGTGTAAGAGTGAAAAATACCTTTATTATTCTTTTGGATATAGAAAAAAAAGTGTCTGGGGAATCCCTAAGTATAAGCTCTGTCATTCTGGAGAAAGACAAATACACCTGGAGGCAGAGCACACACTGTCTCTGCTGCACTGAAGCATCCAGGTGTGGATTTTGTTTGCTGATGTATTTCTAAAATAAGATAAAACAAAATACAAGATAAACCAAAATAAAATAAAATAAAGGCTCAGCACTGCTTACTTGTATGCAGCAGGGAAGGTTACACGCTCTGGGCTCAGATGGTAGGGAAAAGGACCTGGCAAGTGAGTATGAGATCCCTTTGTAATAGCAGTTAACTCAGTGCAACATCAGCGGTTAATGACACCTGGCCCCTGCTACTGTCCTGACATTTGGCTGTGAAGAGCAGTATGAAGCTGGAACAGTTTCATTTTAAAATTAATTTTGAGTATGACCTTTCATTATTCAAAGACAAAAGGTGTCCCTTTATTTTCAGTATTTTTCCAAGTTTTACTTCCCCCTCACCCCCATCACGCTGTAGGGAAAACACACGACAAACACTGCATCCCTCAGCTCGTCTCCTTTCGCTCCGTGTCAACAGCTCTGAGATCTCCTCCAATATGGTCCGGGAATAGACCCCCACAAGATGAGACAACCCCAAATCACCCAGCTTCAGCAGCACCAGACCTACAGGAGCAGCCCCCAAACTTGTAAGCTCCTGATCATGTGAGGGAAGTTCACCATAAGACCATCCAAAGCTGGGGGCAAAGCCAGATGTGGCACAGGGTCATGTTACTGCTCAGGACAATGCCTCTCGGAGCAAACAAGGTATCCATGAGCAAGTAATAAATTCAGCTCCCAAAGGGAGAGACCAGAAAGCACTGTACAGTACGGCCCAATGCCTGAAGACGACGCAGCCGTATCTGTAGGGGTGCACTCTTCCCATGGAGAGAAAGAGAGGAAAGGAGAGAAATGGAAAGAGACAGAGAGAGCAGGATCAAGCAAGCAGAGGAGCTTACAAGTCTTCAGGAATATGTACCAGTGCATTGCACTGGGTGTTTCACTCTGCTGGAGCACCAAAATGCTGGCCCAGCCCCGCGGTACCACAGTGGGACCCCATGGCTGCGGTGGAGGTGCTCACCCCACTGCCCACTCAGCCCTCCATACCGTGCTGGCTCCCGTTCCACACGTTGGTCTCCAGATTGCTGGCTGCAGAGTCTCCTGCAGAGTTTTTCCTCTCTTCCTGCTTTTCCTCCTAGACATGAGAGCAGACAAACCAGAAATCCATCACGTTGGAGGTCTGGACAGATGTTTAGGCTGTACCCTCACGCTGGTGTCAAGGGCCACACTGTGCCTCTGCAACATCCATGATTTGACTGATGCTTGGCCCAGAAATGTGCAGCCAAGAGGATCTGACCATGGGAGCCCGAGGGGGATTTTGGTGCTGAGTGGTATAATCACAGCTGGAGCAGACCTGCTACAGTCAGTCCTTGCCTTGTCAAAGTCCCTCTCCCTTCCCCAGGATACACATCACATAGATAGATGCTCTCTTACTTCAGCACTTTGGTGGCCCAGACTCAAGAGAGCAGTTGAGAGTGCTCAATACCTAAAGCCCACTCAGGACGTGTCCAGCCCTGGCCAACCCAAGGTGCTCAGCATGCCAAACAGCCAGTCAAGTGTCTAGAAGCCCTGATGCTTCACACATTCAAGTCTTTTTGGCATTAACAGTCAACAGGTTACCCCTTCGACTTCTGAGAACTGTGCACACCCACAGAGCCTACAGGGGTGGCCCACGGTCCACCCTTGACACTGGCACATGTCCTCCCTGCACTCTTCCTACCATTTGCTCAGATTCATATTCTTCCTCAGAAGGGCTCTGGTAGTCCTTCCTCTTTCGTTTCTTCACCGGTTTGAGGATTTCAGTGGCATTGTTGCTGCTGGCAGAGTTTTCCACAATGACAGACCTGCACGGAGGAAGGGAAAGCAAAACCACTGCGGCACCCTTGGGGGCAATGGCCAGGGTGGAGGCTGCTGGAGAATCAGTTGCTCCATTTCTTACTCACACACATTCCCTTCCTGATTAACGTATGTGCTCCTTTTAGCACACACCTTGGCAAGAGGTTAGAACCAGGGTGCAGACCAGAATCACCCTCACATGCCTGGGTGTCAGAAACCTAAACCCAGGAACCAAAAGGATCAAGGTGATCTAGTTTCACAGCAGCGCTCAAAGGTGCATCAGAGTCATACAGCGATGCTGGAAAATGAGTCCCAGGAGTCACAAATTAGCAAGCAGTGGGGCTGGAAAGGCCCTCGTGACCCATGCCTCCCACTGCTGCTCAGCCTGGAAGCACTCCCTGCAGCAACCTCCCGCTGCAGCGCTGCTCCGGCAAATAGGTGTTTGAGGCCACAAACTGGGCAGGAGAAAAAAATCTCGCTCCTGTGCTTCCTGCTGTGCTCTGGGACAAGTCTTCATCCCCAGGAAACTCTGCCTCCAGGAAAGAGGGAAGCAAGTGGGGTGCCCAGAAGCTGCCAGAGACAGATGTGCTCATGTCCCTGGCTGGAGCATGTAGGTCACAGGGGGAGGGCAGACAGATGGGTGGATAGGGCTGTGCATGGAGTAGGCTCCCCTTCCTTTACCTTTCTTTGAACTGCTGGTGACAGTGCTCACTGCAGAAGCCCCTGCCTTCCCAGGCTATGTCCGACACGTGTCTCCGGCCACAGGTATCACAGTGGCACATGCTTTCTGCTGTTGTCAGCTTGGTCTGCTCCGGCACATCTGAGTCAAAGAGAAGAGGAGCACTGGGGCACAAGGCACAGCAAAGGAAGAGCAGGAAGCAGGAGACATTTGCCTCCCTCAGGGCCTAAACCAGACAACGCCTGCTGGATGATGGTGCCCACCCCAGAAGTGCCACCACGGTGCCCTTACCCTGAGCCACAGTAGGATTGTCCCTGCTGGTGGGTGCCGCCTCCGAGTCCCCATCTTTCTCTGTGTGACCCTGCTTTATAGCTTCCACTGGAGGCATCTTATCAGCACTCACCACCTTCAGCGTGCCATACTCATTTATTCGAAACTATGTCATTGAACCAAAAAACAAGGAAAAATAGTTAACAAGGAGGACAGAAATGTAACTTGACAGCTAGTGGGTGCATGGGAGCTCTGAGAATGAGAGAGACACGGCTTGGTCACTAGCGCATCTAACAAGAGGACGGGCTCTTCTGACAATAGAGGCCAGCAGAGCAGCAAAGCCTCCTGTTCTGCTGCCCCTCCCCAGAGCCCGTGAGGGCTGCAGAGCCTGGCGGGGCAACGACACTGCCAGCACCCATGTGAGACCAGCCCAGCCACAGCAGGAAGTGCAGGGTGGTGGCTGCAGCATTCAGAGCCCTGAGCCTGAGTAGCAGCTGAGAAATTGGTGCTTTTTGGATGAGCTATTTCTTGTGTGGAGGGATACACCTAAAGGCACCCGCTGCCTGATGAGCTCAAGGCCTCTGTTTCCAGGGTGAGTGCAGGAGTTTGGGGAGAGCCAACTCCACAGAACAGCTCAGAAAGAAAAGATGCCCTGCACAGCACACAGCATCCCTTGGCCTCCCTGTGCAGGACAGACCGGCTGCAGCCCTCTGGCACCACATGTGTGTGTGCTCTGCTAAGCTCACAAGGTGGGAGCTCACAGGGATGGGGCACAAGAAAAGCCTCCCAGAGCCAGAACAGCCAAGGGAATCTCCAAGCTGGGGTGTGGGTACTGCCGGGGGGCCACGTCACACCCTGGTGATCCCAGCCTGGCACAGGCTGGGGAACTGCCACTTAAAAGGGCAAGCAGCTGTGGGGAGTGGTGGGGAGGGCAAACACAGTGGCCCAAGGCTACACTTACCCGCAGGTTACTCCCAGGCAAAGTAGCCACCCCATCTTTCCACTCCAGCACACGGACTGTGCTGCAGGTCTGCACCCCGCTGATCTGGGGAATGACAGTAGCTGTGATAGGCTCAATCCCTGCTCCCCTCTCTGGCCTCTCAGCCCCTGTGCTCCTCTGTGGTTCCCGTGGGAATCGCTGAATTTCTAAGGTGCTCGCGGGAAGGTTGATGGTCGTGGCATTTGCTTGAGAAGGGAAGAAAGGAAACAAACAACCAGAGGCATACACAGAACACTTAACTGATGCAAACAAGGCTCAAAGGCAGCACAAAATGACAGTAAGGATATAGTCCCCCAGACAAGGGCTTAGTGCTGTGGGCTCAAGCACTCACAAGCAGGTAGCACGACCCAACAAGATCTGCAGCCAGCACTGGCTTGGGCTGGGGGGTGGCACCAATGCTATCCACATTCAAGGGTTCCAACTGCAGCCTAACCTCAGACTGTTCCCATCACCAGGATGTCCTGATGTGGCTGGTGTGTGCTGGTGAGCTCTTGGACTGCATCATCCAGTTTAGTTTCACGTCACAGGAACACAGTGTGGAGCCCAGGGCCTCTCTACAATAAGAACCAAGACACTGGGAGCTGGAAAATTTGGGAAACTTGCTTCTAAAGAACACTCCTGACCTCACCTAGCACGGATCCGTGCTTCACTTGCACACCTCCTGAAAAACACTGGTCAAGAAGGGCAAGGAGGACAACCCTGGTAATTACAGGCCTGCCTATCTCACTTCAGTGCCCAGTGAAATGATGGGGAAGGATCTTCTGGGAGTTACTGAGAAACACTCAAAAGACAATGCAGTCACCAGTCAGAGCCAGCGCAGGTTCACCAGGGGAAGGTCCTGCTTAAATAACTTAATTTCCTTTTATGACAGTGTCACCCACCTAGCTGACCAAGGGAAGGCAGCAGATTTTGGATTTCAACAACGCTTTTGATACTGTCTCTCAAAGTATTCTTCTGGACAAAATGTCCAACACACAGCCTGAAAAGTCCATAGTACAATGGGTCAACAACTGGCTGATGGGTGAAGCTCCAAGAGCTATAGCAAATAGGGTTAGACCTGGCTGGAGAACGGGCACCAATGGAGTTCCCCAGGGCTCAATTTTTGGGCCAGTGCAGGTTAATGTTTTTCTAAATGATCAGGATGCAGGAGTCAAATGTACATCAAGGCAGTGTGCCAAGGGTACTGAATTAGGAGTTGGGGACTCCCTGAGGGTAGGGCAGCCTTACAGAGAGATCTGAATAGTCCTAGAAAGCTGGGCTGTCACCAAGCATATGACATTAAAGAGCAGCAAGTTCTGGATTCTGCACTTGGGACAGGGTTTTCAAAGAAAACTTCAGTGTCACAGTGGAGAAGGTCTCCCCATATAAATCATTTTATGCTGCAGTGGGACGTCAAATACATTTGACTCAGGAGCAGAGTGAAACTCAAGTCACTTGAAAAGCAACCCAGCATTCACCTTCTCCCATCCCTTCCCTGTTCCTTGGCTATGCCCCCCATAAAAAATTAATGAATTCAGAATTACGAATTTCTAGCAAACAGCCTACTTTAGGTAAGAAAAGAGGAGGCACCCCCAGAATCCCAGCGAGTCTTCTGCCTGATGAGATACCAGACCAATTCTCCCTCCCGTGCTTCAACTTCCATTTCCACAACCTCTGTTGTGAAGCATCTTATCTGATACGTACAAACTGGAGACGAGAGGCGGGAGAGCAGCCCCCGCAGGAAGAGATCTGGGGGGTTGGGTTGATGGCAAGTTCAGCAGCAGTCAACAGTGTGCCCTGGCAGCCAAAAGGGCCAGCCGTGTCCTGGGGTGCATCAAGAAGAGCCGGTCGAGGGGGTGACCG
>JANIJG010022728.1:0-28750 GCA_024611175.1 Megaceryle torquata | reverse complement strand
CCCCTCCATGTCCTGCTGGGAGTGAGGGGCCCAAACCTGACCCCAGGATTCCAGGGGCGGCCTCCCCAGTGCCCAGTCCAAGAGGACAATCCCTGCCCTAGTCCTGCTGACCACACATGTGCTGGCAAAAGCCAGGGTGCTGGTAGCCTTCTTGACCACCTGGTGACATGCTGGCTCATCTCCAGCCACCTGTCAAACAACCTCCCCAGTCAGCCTGGGTCTGCTCAGTGTAGGACTTCCTGGGGGGGTTATAAACCTGCTGACAGGGTTCTGTGAGTGATGGGAGGGCTGCAGGGCCCCAACTCCCCTGCTGATGGTCCCACTGAGCACTGACACCTTCTCTGGGCACCAGGATAGCCGCTTCCCTAAGATCCTGGAGAACCTCCGACTACAGAAGCGTGGGACTGGTGGTGTGGACACTGCAGCTACTGGTGGCATCTTCGACATCTCCAACCTGGACCGGCTGGGGAAGTCAGAGGTGGGTGCCAGGCAGAGCTGCTTTTGGGGAGGAAGGTTCTGGAGCACGTGGTTATGACAGGCCCACAGCACCCAAACAGCTCTGGAGCCACGTGCTGGGACCAGCACCAGCTGTTGGGGGTGGCAGCATCTGCCCTTGGCACAGAGGGGACAGTTGGGTGCCTTATGGGGGTGGTTCCCAAGACAGCCTCTGAGTGAGGACACGTGTGCTCCTGGTGCAGGTGGAGCTGGTGCAGCTGGTGATCGACGGTGTAAACTATCTGATCGACTGTGAGCGGCGGCTGGAGAAGGGGCAGGACATCCGCATCCCCTCCCCGGTGCCGCAGTTCCGGCACTGAGCTGGACCAAGGTAGCGCCATCCCTGCGGGACTCAGCTGCCCCCGTAGCTTATGTGATCTCTGTGCCCAGCATGTCACTGTGTCCTGTTACCCACAACGCTCCAGGACAGGCCCCATAAACGTGCACTGCTGTTGCCGTGGCTCTGTCTCCTCCTTCTCACAGCACCCCACGGATCCCCCCAGAGCCTTGTGCCCCTGCAGAGAGGCACCCACCCGGGTTGAGGAGCCCTGAACAGCCCTCCCCGGGATCACCCTGAGCCACCACTGCCCTGGGGAAGGGGCCTGGGGAGCTGAAAGGGATTGCTTATGGGTCAGGAACAGGGTCTGGAGTCATCTTGCTGCAGGATGCTGGGTGCTGCTGGGGCAGGCAGGGGAAGGTGCTCCAGGGCCATGTGTCACTGCAGGCATGGAGAGGAGCTCATCGCTTGTGCCCATCATGAGTTTATTACTGGGATGCCCACAGAAAGCAGAGGGGCAGGCAGAGGAGGAGAGCCAAGGTGAAGCCAGACTGGGGCCTGGCTCCACTTCTGCCTGAGGAGAGACAGCACTATCAGAGCTGAGTGTGCCAGCTCCAGGGGCACACTGTGGAAGAGCTCATGTCCCACCAGAACACTGTGGGGTGGCTCACATCCCCCCCAGCACACTGAGGAAGGGCTCATGTCCCCCTAGCATGCCATGGGAGGGCTCCTGTCCCTGCTGCAGCTGCAAGCCTTCACAGCGCTCACAAGTGCAGACACACATGTGCAGGCACACGTGTTCACATCTGTGCACATGGACACACGTGCAGAGTTGCAGCTGTTCAGGACCTGGGTTTAGGGCAAGGGTGTCAGCAGGGAGGTCTCATCTGAGCAGGGGTGGGATGGGACACAGACAAGAGGGAGCATGAGTGGGATGGACACCAGGGCCAAGCCTGTACAGCCTGAGCCCTCCAGGCATCCCAGGGTGCCCATGCTGAGCCCAGAGGCGCAGAGCCAGGACAGGGGGTGACTGGACAGAGGAGGTGCCCATGGCAGACAGGCTGGGCACTGCTTGGGGACAGAAGCCACCCTACCACACTCACCTTGGCCATCCCGGGCAGCCTCTCCCTCGCTCTGGGCGTTGGCCAGCGCCTGTCGCTGGGCGCTGTCGAGCCACCGGCGCTGCCCCGGGGTGACAGCCGCAGCCTGGGTGCCGCAGAGAGTGTGCAGCTGAGGGGAGAGGGCTGTTCCCAGCACAGCCAGGACGTGCCCACCTCCGTGCCCCAGTGTCCGGCGTGGAGGGCTCCCACCACACCGGCCCGGACAGGGATCCCCCGTCGCCGGCATGCAGAGGGACTGTGCCACACGCACCCTGGCCGAGAGTGCCAGCGGGGATGCCGGGAACTCCCTGCAAACTTGAGTGCTGGGACAGCAGCAGTGTCCCGGGGAGTGAGCGCTCGGGGACCAGTGCAGAGAGGACGAAGTCGGGGAGCCCAGCTGGGGCGCAGAGGGCGGGCTCAGGACACTGTCCCCGGGCACAGGCAGCAGCCACCGCCGGGCACGGTCCCATCCCAGCCCTCACCTGACAGCGTCCCGACCTCGGTGAAGATTTCGGATCCCCAGAGGACAGCTGGGCCGAAGGCAGCGCTGGAGGTGAGGTGGGCGGCCAGCCCCTGCCCCATGCCTGCCCCTGCCCCAGCCTCTGCACAGCCCCTGCTCGCTCCCGCCGCTCCTGCCGCCGGGGCTGGAAGCGCCTGACAGGGCGGGGCTGAGTCTCGCCGGCCTCGGCTCGGGGCTGTAACCCGAGGCTGCCGCAGACGGTGCTGAGTTCTCGCATTGTTGATACGGGAAACGCGGCGGGGGCGGAGCACTGCCCAGGCTGACGGGCACTGCCGGACTGCCGGGCACTGCTGAGCTGCGAGACACTGCGTGGACTGGGCCGGCTGGACGACTCGCTCCTGCGCTGGGTCTGCCCCGGGGCTGACTGCGGCAGGACGGTCCCGCCCCCCTACTCCCCCCCGGCGGGCCCGGTCCCGGAGCGGTCGGCAGCGCCCCCTGCCGGCACCGGGCCGCGCAGGGACGGGGGTAACGGGACCAGCGGCGAAGAGGCTCCGGGCGCAGGGCTCTGCGGCTCAGGAGATTCTTTGCTGTCGGCTTTTGCCGGGAGCTCATCCCGCCGGGAGCGGGTGCTACTCTGCCCAGCCCCATTCTTCGGATGGGGCTGGTGTGTGCCCCCGAGCACATGGACACGGGTGGTGGCTTCCCAACTCCCAACAGCAAGGAGAGAAACCACGCCTGGGCACTGGCCTCTGGGCTCCCAGTTCACAGTGAGCAAGCACAGAGGTGTTCCTGAAGAAAAAGGATGCGGTCAGCAGCCAGAGGATGATGTAGGTTCCTCTGATGAACTTGCCCATATCGGGAACCTTCCACGTTTCCCAGGGCAGGTTAAGGCATTGGCCCATAGGGTCAGCACAGCACCAGTAAAACTACCCCCAGAAGAAAGTGGCTCTGTCACATGTGGCCTCTGTGTGCTCCTGACCACCAGACACGCGAGGTGGGGAAGGGTGAACCACGGTCCTTGCAGAGCCTGGCTGCCCCCCATGTGCCCCCCTGCCCCTCAGCCCTGCTGCCCGATGTTTCTGGGCCTCACAGCCGTCAAGCACCCAGGTCTGGCAGGTATTGAGAGTATGACTGTCAGGCACTCCTGTCCCGGGGTAGGAGGTGTAGCCAGGCTTCCTGAGAGCAACAGGCAGCAGAGATCTCAGAGGGGCTGGAGCCAGACCTCCTTTCGGCAGAGGAAGCCATGGGGCTTTCCCCCCAGCCCTGTGGTGCTGCTCTCCTGCCCCAGCCTTGTTCTGTCTGCACCCACTGTCTGCGGGAGGGCTCCAAGCAGCACTTCCAGCAGCCCAAACTGTGGCAGCAATCCCCCTTCCCATGCTGCTGGGGAGGAGAGGGTGGGGCCAGTGCCTGGTACCAGTGTCACAGCCCTGGTCATACCAAGGGTTCCTGGTGGGCAGGGGAAGGCAGCTGGCAGAGAAGGATCACTGTAGTTTGGAGGCACATCTGGGGCACTGTGCCTGAAGCAGTGCTTGTAGATTTGATCTATGTAGCGCGAGTGGGTGTAGTCCTCAAAGAAAACGCCAGAGACAGCAAAGATGTAGAAGAAAATGAGCAGGGTCAGGAGGATGCAGGTCACGGAACTGCTGTGTGGTGAGCGTCCCCACAATCAAGACCGTTAACAGAGGGTGAATTATATGGCTGTTGTGTTGCATTCAATTAAGGACGTACGAGGTTGGATAACTCGTACGGGAACAGCAGAGGAACGTGGCACTACCAGGGTGTGGTGGCAGTGACTGGAAGCAGGATGTGTGTGCTCAGAGATGGGTGGTGACACTGAGCACTTCAGAGGGTTCTCTGAATAGCAGAGGGGGGCGTTCTGACCTCACGGCCAAACAGAGTGATGAGATTACGTGGGAAAGACTCAGTCCCGGGTTTGGCCTTGGAGCACTCAAGTGCTGGAAGCTGGGGAACACCAGCCTCCCCCACAATGCCAGAGTGGTGCTTCTGCGGGTGGGAGTACATGGGCAGGTGCACGTGGGTAGGTGTGCACAAGTGGGTGTACATGAGTGGGTGTACACTGGTTGGTGTGTGAGTGGAGCTGCTGCATGTCCCACAGCCCTCATCAGGGACATGCTGGGTGCTTCCTTGATGGATACTGGCCCGTGGAGTGCTCCGGGTGGAAGTGACACCCCCAGCACTGCGAACTCCTGTCACTTGTGGACTAGTGTGCGCTTCACAGGCCCGATGGCCACGGCGGAGCTTTGACAAATGCGTCGTGGTCAATGGATGCAATGCCTTGGGAACTGCGCCGTTTTCACAGCGCACAGCTCCCAGAGACCGCGCCCAACCAGGGCACCCAGGCCCGGCATGGGCAGGGGCTGGGGCAGGATTTGGGGCTGGGTACGGGCAGGGACAGGGGCAGGGCTACGGACAGGGGCTGGAACAGGGGCAGGGTCACGGACAGGGGCTGGAACAGGGGCAGGGAGTGGGACAGGGGCAAGGGATAGGGGCAGGGTCACGGACAGGGACAGGGGATGGGACACAGACAGGTCCCGCGCTCGGCGGGACGGATTCAGCCGCTGCGGCAGGACCCGGGGCCGGGCGGCGGGAGGGAGCCCAGGGCCACGCCGTGACGCGGGGCAGAGAAGACTGGCTCCGAGGAAGCCGGGCCGGTTCGTGCCTGTCCCGCCCCCCTACGGCCGCGGGACCCGGTGGCCGGGGAAGGCAGAGGCGGGACCGCCGCAGCCGGCCCCGCCCAGCCCCGCCGGCAGCCGATTGGCCGGAGCTGGCGTGACGCGCGCCACGGCGCCCAATGGAGAGCTGCCACACGGCAGATCCGGCTGCGGGGGCGGGACTTCCGGTCTGCGGCCCCCGGCGCTTCTTCAGCCGCCGCCGCCGCCGAGGAGGGAGCTGCCGCCATGTCCGCCCCCCGGCCGCGGCCTGCCGCGCTCCTGCTGCTGCTTCCGCTGCTCGCCCGCGCCTCCGATGTGGTGGAGCTCAGTGATGCCGACTTCGAGAGCGGTCTGGCCGAGCGCCCGGGGCTGGTGCTGGTGGAGTTCTTCGCGCCCTGGTGAGGGGCGGCCCGGTGAGGGGGGGGCGGGAGCGGCGTGGCCGGGCGCTATGGGACGGGTGGAAGGAGGGAAGGACGCGGAAGAGTCCAAGCAGGGACGGGCTGGGGCGCTGCGGGCCGGTCTAACCCCGCTATCCCCCCAGGTGCGGGCACTGCAAGCGGCTGGCGCCTGAGTACGAGTCAGCGGCGACCAGGCTGAAAGGGATCGTGCCGCTCGTCAAGGTGAGGACCCGCCGCACCAGCCTTTCCCGGGGCGCTACCGGCCCGCGGGCGGCTGGCGGGGGTCACATCAAAGCGTTGCTGTTGCAGCGGGCTCCCCGCAGCTGCCGGCGTGCGCGCCGGGCCGTGCCGAGGCTCCCCGGAGCTCCGTCCCGTGAAGAGCCGGACACCGGGGAGTGTTCCGGGGGTGAGCGCTGCGGGGGTTGCAGGACGCAGCTGGCGCGGGGGCCATGAAGTGGGTGTGTGCAAAGAGGGCTCGCCCGAGCCGGGAGGAAGGAGCCCTCTGAGCTGTGTCACCCGAGAGCCGGAGTTGTACCGTACATTACGGTGGTGTGCCCTGACTCAGAAAGGCTTGTCGGCTAAGAGCTTTCTTTTCTGCCAGGACGTGTCTATGGCTTTCTCAAACCACGGCTTTCCTCTCTGGGAAGCATCATAGGCTTGGTGTTGTGGCCTTCTTGCCAGCTGACCTCAGGCCTTGAAGGAACTTAAGGACTGATGAGGTGCTGAGAACGGTTATTTCTGTTGAGTCCAGCATGGACTATGCGAATCTACCCTTTGTAGTGCTTGGTTTTGTGTGCAGTTGTGGTAGACTTGCAATTACTAAATCTTTCCAGTATTTCCCCAAATATTTTTCTGGACCCATCGTTACCCCCGTCCTACCTCCTTCTCCAGTGTCTGGCCTTGTAGATGCTTTATGGATCTTTGCACTGTATGTAGAAGGAATCCAGCCTTGGTTAAAGACACACAAGAGTTTTCAGACCCCACGGAGTTTATCTCTGTATGTGATAATGTGGGTGATGGCAAAGCCACTGTCTTGAGGGTGTGTGGGTGGCGAGGTCACAAAGTAGCGGCATTTCTCTTGCTTTAGGTTGACTGTACAGCAAACTCAAACACCTGTAACAAGTATGGAGTCAGTGGATATCCCACTTTAAAGATTTTTCGAGATGGAGAGGAGGCAGGAACCTACGATGGGCCCAGGACAGCAGGTGAGAGCTCTGACAAGACAGACCCGTGTGTAAAGGACTCGTATCAGGGATATTATGTGTGTTGAGGGATGCAGAGAAGGTTCCCACCTACACACACTGCCCTTGTCCTTTCCAGAGCTCTGTGCTGGCAGAGCCCTGGATGTCTGTTATCCCTTAAGACTCCCTTTCTAAAGGTGAAGGTTTCCATGATATCTTTAACTCCAGGTCCCCTTGATGGGCAGTATCTTGGAAATGCTGGGAAGTGAAGTTTGTGGCAGCACTTCTCCCATTCCTGTCATGTTTGTTGCGGGGGGGCTGGTATGGATCCTGTGGGAACAGCTGCTGCTCTGGGAAACTTGAATGTCTTGTAGAACTTTCTGTTGATCCCTTTAACTTTTCTTTCAAGATGGGATTGTCAGTCATCTCAAGAAACAGGCGGGACCTGCTTCAGTGGCTCTCAGTTCTGTGGCCGATTTTGAGAAGTTCATCGGTGATAAAGATGCTTCTGTAGTGGGTGAGTAGGGCCCGTGCAGCACTGGGACGAGCGGACGCTCGGCTTTGGGAGCTGTCCCAGGGAACGTGCTATGCAAGGGTAAGAAGCAGCATCAGGAGCTGCAGTGAGGGACGTTCCAGCTGAACGTGAGCAAAGGTTTTCATGGAGAATGACAAAGCACTGGAACGTGTGCCCAGAGGGATTTCGAAACAGTCAGGTTTTCAAAACTCACTCAGACAAAGCTCTGAGCAACCTGATCTGATGGCAAAGTGTCCTGCTTTGAGAAGGAGGGTGGACTTTGTGACCCCTGGGGATTCCTTCCAACTTCCCCACCACCAGCCCGTGATTTACCATCAAACCTCCTGGCACCACAGCAGGTCTCTTAAAGCTTGTAGCTCTCTTGGCCAGCTGACAGCAGGGAGCTTCGGGTTGCTAGAAAGTGCATTGGGGTGCCACCTCATGACACTGGTGGGCTGTCAATGGTTTGACTGTGGCTTACAAGTGGCAGCTTTCCTTTGTGCAGCTGAAGTGCCCCCTTTCAAACGTTGCTGTCGCTGCTGGAAGGGAGGGAATGTAGAAGGGTTCCAGTAAAAACAGGAGAGAAGCTGTCACAGGTGAAGGCCTGAACATGGATCAGAAGACCTGATCCAGCAGTGACCTATCAGTGGGTCATGGAGTGAGGGGGGCTATTCAGTGGCTGATGTGAGTCGGTTTGGGGTCACCATCTGCTTTTCTGCTGCAGGCTTCTTTAGAGATGCATCTGGCGATGCTTATTCAGAATTCATGAAAGCTGCCAACAACCTCAGAGACAACTACCGCTTCGCACACACCAGCGAGGAACAACTGGTGCAGAAGTATGGGGAGGATGGAGAGTAAGTTACTTAACAGAGAGATATCTTGTTCTTGAAACAGATCTGGAATGAATGGTTTCTGGTAGTTAACTGGATTCACTTTCTGAATGCAGCTTAAGGTCTCATTTTTTCCTCAGCTGCCAGTAGTGTATCCCTTTTTTATCTCTTTGGACCTGAGATAAAGGTACAAACGGTGGCAGGCTCTGGAGGGTTAGCGTGTGCCTCCAGCTGGGAAGTATCTCAGCAGAGGCGTTTTCCTTCCATGCTGCTTGTAGTGGTGGGTTTTTGTTTCTCACTGTGGCCTGTGAATAACAGAAAAGGGTCTGGCAGGTAGGTCTAGTGCTGGAGTGTCACCAAGAGACTGGAGAGTTGTGGTGAAGCCATGAGCAGTGAATGTGGGTAGTCACTGGAGGGGACTAGCTGTCATCCTTGGACACCCGGGGGTACTTTAACTAACCCACACCATCTGCCTCCCCTCAGGGGTGTACTCTTGTTCCGTCCTCCACGCCTGATGAACAAGTTTGAGGACAGCACTATCAAGTACACTGAAGACAAAATCACCAGTGTCAAGATCAAGAAGTTCATCCAGGAGAACATGTGAGTGATTCCTCACTGGAGGGTGTGATGGAGTGGCCCCAGGTGGATTTAGCCCCATCAGAACTGGTTTTCTCTAGCTGGTAGTGCTGCTGCTTCCTATGTAATGTCCAAAAGAAGTGTCCTCCCCATGCTGTTTCCTGTGGGGGCCACCTTCTTTCTGGGAATTGCAGCACGGCTGCTGGCAGCTCTCCCTGTTCTAACAACCACACTTGGCTCAAAAACCATTAGCTTCCTGAGAAACGCACCAGCTTTGGCCTTATTTGGGTCAGATACAGCACCTGACACGGCAGCTGGAGATGGAGCTTTGACTTGGAATGGCTTGGTGCATGAACGGGCAAAGCTTCTTCCTTAGGTCTTGCTGGTTCCTGGCATTTAACGTTCTTGGGTGGGAAAGGAGAGCGTGCTGTGCCAAGCCCGTTCCTGGGAGGTGGTGGGTGCTGGGTGATCAGGCTGCAGCTGCTGACAGATGTCTCGTTGATAGCTTTGGCATCTGCCCACACATGACTGAAGACAACAAAGACTTGATCCAGGGCAAGGACTTGTTGGTGGCATACTATGATGTGGACTATGAGAAGAATGCGAAGGGATCCAACTACTGGCGCAACAGGTAGCATCAGCGGGGTTAATCGGCTTCTCCCTTGTTCCCTGTGTCGTTCCTTAGCCCCCTTGACAGAGTTTCTGCTGGTGTTCACAGCTGAGTTCTGCTTTCCCAGAAAGCTTCCAGATGAGTTTGACTATAACTCTTGGGGGGCTGCTGCCTGCAGAGCCCAAAGCACACAGTGTGCATCCTTCAGAGACCTCGCTTGCTTTGGCACCCCCGGTCCCTTAGACCTTAAACATAAACTTCCTTACTGGTGCTGTGTGGGATTCTTAGTGCCTGAGCCCCTGGTGGCCCTGCTGACCGGTGGGGGGGTGGAAGAACATCACACCTGCCCAGGCCTCGCTCACAGCAGCTGCTCCAGGGATTACTCCTCTGCTTGTCAGCACCTGTGCTGTAGGACCTGCCTGTGCAGAACACATTGTGCCACTGGATTCCTGTCCAGCGTGCACTTCAACTGGAAGAGTGTTGTATCACGTGGAAGAAAACATTCCAGGGAATCATGCTTTGTGTGTTTTGTTTTTCTTTCCCCTCAGAGTTATGATGATTGCAAAGAAGTTCTTAGATGCTGGCCACACTCTGTCCTTTGCTGTTGCTAGTCGGAAAACCTTTGGCCATGAGCTTTCAGAGTTTGGTCTGGACAGCAGTGTGGGTGAGGCTCCAGTCGTTGCCATCAGAACAGCTAAAGGAGATAAATACGTCATGCAGGAGGAATTCTCGTAAGTTTCTTAAATTCACAGAGTTGCTCCTCACTTGAAGGACCTTGCTTGGGGATCTGTGACCAGGCCCTACTTCCTTAGCTTGGGAGAAACAGGACAGGTGGGTGCTCCAGCTAGAAGACTGCTGGGCCAGCATGGCTCCTTCTTGGGGTTTTTCTTGCCCTTGAGAGCTTTCATCCCCTTGCATTATATAGGCAACATAGAGAATTTAATTGAAGATACTTAAGTGTCTGGTTGGGAGCTCAGCTACTTTAAAGGGCAGAGGAAGTGGTTGTACCTTTCTTCTTGAGGAAAAACTTCAGGGTGTTGGAAGGCTTAAGACTTAGACTGGGGTGTGTATTCCACCTCCTGTCAAATCTCTGAAGGGTGTCTTTGCCTTTGTGCTGGGGTCTTCTAAGCCAGCCCCAGGCTGGTGCTGTCAGAGATGCAGGTGGCATCTGTTCTGTGGGTGGAAGGAGCTTAAATCAGCCTTGAATTTTTTCCCCTCTTGTCCTGTTTGTTTGTTAATGGCTGTAAACCGTCACTTTGCTTTCAGCCGAGATGGAAAGGCTCTGGAGAGATTCCTGCAAGATTACTTTGATGGGAACTTGAAGAAGTATCTGAAGTCAGAGCCTGTCCCCGAAAGCAACGATGGCCCTGTGAAGGTGAGCGCTGCCTCGAGCACAGCAGCGGCTCCTGCCAGCAGGTGTAGAAACGCTGCTCAGCAGCAGCTTCTAGTCTGGCACCAGTGTCCTGCAGTGCGAGTGCTGTGTGGTGGCCTCTTGAGAAACCTCTGCTGTGATAGATGGAGAAGAATGCACTCCCCTGTCACATTGTAGTTTCTGAGCCGGGGAGAAGTGCAGCTTGCTGTTTTGATTCTGTTTTGTTCTCTCAGCTCAGTAACTACTGTTTGAGTGCACTATTGATTGCTCCACCACCACAGGATCATCCAGACTTGCAGGGATTATGCAGAACTGCTGTCTTGGCTTGTGCTCCCTCACAGTGCAGGCCTCATGCTGGTCATGAGGGCACTATTCCTAAGAGTTGCACATTCATCTCGTCACAGGGGATGGGGAGGGGTGTAACTCCTGCCTTCCACTCCTCCCAGTAAATTCTGCCCTGCATGAAAGTATCCCACAGCCTGGCATTATGATGAGGCCGTACTGGGGAGGGGAGGTCACTGCTTGTTTCTGTGTGTGTGGGGATGACCTTGGCCAGTCCTGCCAGAATGATTCCTCAGTCTGGAAGTTGCTGGGATTAAAAAGATGTGATTTTTTTTTTTTTGGTCCTCCTTGTGTGAGGATGCTGGATGCAAAACTCACCTGCAGTTAGTGCTGGTACTTTATGACAGGTTTTTAGCTGCAAGCTGGGGATGTTAGAGCTTGGAGAAGAGTTTGGTTGTTCTGCTGCTCACTGCTGTAAGTGCAGCGTGACCCTCTCTGCAGGAGGGCAGAGCCTGTGGAGCACATCATGTTACAGCCTTGCTCCTGACTGAGGAAAAAACCCTAACCTGTGTGACCAAACATTGCTAGGTGGTGGTTGCTGAGAACTTCGATGAAATTGTTAATGCAGAAGACAAAGATGTCCTGATAGAGTTTTATGCACCTTGGTGTGGCCACTGCAAGAATCTGGAGCCCAAATACAAAGAACTGGGGGAGAAGGTAGGTCTGGGACTCCATTGCAAATGCAGACTAGAATTTTGCAGCACTCAATAATCCTGCGGGTTCTGTCTGTCCAGACTTTATGATAACAGGGCATAATTGTTTCTTCTGAGTACTGTGGGCTTTGGCATCTCCTGTGAGTGCAGAAGCAAGCACATCAGCAGGTTCGGGAGTGTGGTAACAACCGCGCTGGTGGGTTTAGCCTGTGCCCTTTGCTGTGGCAGATAAATATTCCCCAATTCAGACACTGGCCTCAACTGCCAAAGCTCCTTGTTGGGTCTTTTCCCTCCCTTCTGGTGAAGAGCAGTGCTGCTCTACACACTTTCATGAGTGCAGCAAATAAATCTGTCCTCCTGGATCTGCCCTGCGGCTGTGGCCGTGAGGCACCCTCCTTCTGAGCGCTGTGTCACCTCACAGCTTGCTCTCTCGGGTGGAAGGGGAGCAGTCTCTGGGGTCAGCATTCTCCACAAGTTACGCCAGACCAGTTCAGCAGGTGCCACTGGCAGATGTGTGCTGCAGACAGCTGGCTGAGGAGGCACTTTGTGCCCTGTGCCCCTGGTGAGGCAGAAGTAGACTGCTCAGAAGACATTTGCTCACCTTTCAGCATACTGTGTATGCTCTCTTGTGACATCGCTGCCTTAGATGATGTTGATTGGTGAGTTCCTGGTGTTAACTACTGCAGATTGATTATTACTAAGCTCTTTCTCCCCACAGCTCAGTAAAGACCCCAATATCATCATTGCCAAAATGGATGCTACAGCCAATGATGTGCCTTCTCCGTACGAAGTCAGGGGGTAGGTCTTGCTGCTGGTACACACCCATGTCATATGAGTTCAGGCTTCTGCCTCTGACCATCAACCACAACAGAGTCTCCTGGGGAGGATGGGTGGGGCCAATTGGCGATTGCTGGGCATTGCTTAGTGCAAAGAATTCAAGTGTGAAAACAGAGGACTTTTATCCGCCTTGCTTCTGGGGATTCTGGTGTCCTGGCTGCGGCTGGAGGCCTGTCCTGCTGCTCTTGGATCTGCTGTGATTCTGTCCTTGGCAGTGTAAGAATGATGCTGGGCTTGGTTTAGCTCAGCCAGCCCTGCAGATGTGGCTGGGCTTTTGCAGCCACAGCTGCTGGCAGAAGAGCTGCTGAAGGTGTTACCGTGTTGAATTGGGGAGCGTAGGGTGCAAGTGCCCTTAACAAGGGCTCGCGTGCTGGTCAGAAGTAAAACCCAGCACACTGGGAGCTCAGACATCTCTTCTCTTTCCCCAGCTTCCCCACCATCTATTTTGCTCCAGCTGGCAAGAAGCAGAGTCCAAAGAAGTATGAGGTGAGTATTGTGCTGCTTTGTACAAGACTAAAGTAGCATCCAGGTGTCCATGCCAGGCCTCTTGGGAGTTGCAGGTGGCACTGTCCTGTTGCCTGGGACACACACAGTGGTACCTGTGGGGCTGTTCTGCTGCGTGCCGCAGACCTGCGGTGAGAGCTCTGCTTGCAGCTGCTCCCCAATCCTGCCTGGCTCCCCAACTCCCCCTGCAGCAGGGGGAAGCCCCTGAGGTGCAGGCCCTGCCTCACACTCTGTGCTTTCCACAGGGTGGCAGAGAAGTGAGTGACTTCATCAGCTACTTGAAGCGGGAGGCCACCAACACTCCTGTGCTGCAGGAGGAAGATAAAACCAAGAAATCCAAGAAGAAGGTGAAGGAGGATTTGTAAAGTACCCTCTTGCCATCTTGTCAGGATGAGCTCTGTGTGAATTGGGGAAGCACGGGGCAGACTGGGGCCCGTTCTGGGTTGTGGAGAGCCAGAGGCCATGCGGGCTGAGGGGACCCAGCTGCTGTATCTAGTTCTGTTTAATTTCCTGCCGTCTCTTAGCTGCACTGTCGTGGGGCTCCCCAGGCCGGTTTGTTTTGTGGTTTGGGAGGGGGTGGGGGTAGGGTTATTTTCTAATTTTTTTTGTACATTTGGAAAAGTGGAACAATAAAATGACCCCCTTAAGACCATGTGTCCCTGTTCGGGGGAGACCTGTCCAACCAAACACCAGCATCCTGCTCTTTGTAGGCAGCTGCTGCTTCTTGAGTTGTTTCCTCCAGGGAGACTTCAGGAGTCTGTTTCTAAATATTGAGCTCAGCTTTCAGCCTCTTCTCCTTCCACTGCCACCCACAATCCTTCCAGCAGCTGTCCACATGTGCTGTGCTCATTGACACAGATTTGGGGCTGAGGGATGCGGGTGACAAATGCTGTTGCCACTTCCGTGCTGCCTGGGTGAGTGAGGTTTGTGGCGCTGGATGTGACTGTGGGACCTCTACGAGCGCAGGGGGCTGGAGCAGCGTGGCTTGTGGTGTGCTGGGCAGCCTAGGCCAGTGCAGTGAAGTGGCTGGGGAGCTGCTGCACGAGTCAATTACAGGGAAGCAGTCCTACCACCCTGCACCCCCATGAGCCTGGGGCTAGTGTCTGCTGTTCCCCACAGCCCCTGGCCTTAGCACAGCTCAGACCAGTAATTGAAGTTGTCACTGCTCTTGGGGGAAGCAGACTGGCAGCTGTGGCTTTCTCTTCATGAATTCCTTGCTATGAAGAAAAGCATTGAGGGGCTGGAGCGTGGCCAGAGAAGGGCAATGGGGCTGAGGAAGGGGCTGGAGCACAAGGGTGGTGAGGAGGGGCTGAGGGACCTGGGCTTGTTCAGAGGGACCTGGGGAGGAGGGTCCAGTCCCCAGCCCTGGAGGGATTTCAAAGCCCCTCAGGGTGCTGAGGGACAAGGATTAGTGGTGCCCTGGCAGTGCTGGGGGGGAGGGTTGGATGTGATCTTAAGGGTCTCTTTAAACCCAAACAATTCTGATTTTAGGAGGGAGAGAACAGGATCCTGTGCTGCAGGTGGATGATTGGGCTGTGACTGACCATCCCAGGGTACAGTCCTAACTCCCTTGGGTTCAGGATGTGCTGCCTGGGGGAGAGGTCATGAGCAAGCTGGCAGCTGAACAGAGAGGGGCTGTTGCCCTGAATTTCTTGGGCTGGGTGCATGTTTCAGTGAAGATCGGTGGGCTCCAAGGCACTGCTGCGTTGCAGCAGTTGCTATGGTAAGAGCCAGCACTCGCTTTCTTGGTGGATTCCTCCCCCACAACTCCACAGCCTGTGTTGTACCAGTTATTTATTGCTGCTGGAGATCTGCAGGTACAGCAGATCCTACAACATGTAGCACATGGTTTTCTGCTTACAGCAGCTATACAGATCAATAACTTCTTTCCTAGCTACAGCAGTAACTCAAATCTCATCCACCCCTGTGCTCTGCTGCTGCCTGCAGGGTTCTGGGTCCCAGAGCAGATGTCACAGCACTTGGTGGGATGTGTGTGATGTGAAGGGGTCCTTGCACCTTGAACTGGCAGGACCCCAGCTGCAGTCTCCAGACTCATGCAAGGAACAGGAATATGACAACAGGCTCTACTGCTGGTACCCACCTTCTGTGAAAGCAAACAAGCAATGCTTCCTTAGAAGGGAGGGCAGGGCAGGGCTCCGTGTCAAGCCAGGAGAGCTGGGGGAAGCTGTTCTGATCCTTTTTGTGCTCTAGCCTGTCACTTCACACCTGGTGACAGCTGGGCACTGAGCCCAAGTTAAGCTCCTCAGCGGGCACAGAGCTCTCTTGGTACTGGACCAACAGAGGTGAGGTGTGCATGGGCTTGGTGATGCTTTCTGGCATGAAGGACATGAGAAGGGGGTTGGGTTGGGGAGCTTTGGTGGCTGCCTGGCTATCCCTTAGGGGGTGCTGCAACTGAACTGAAGCTCATGATGCTTCAGCTGAGGAGCAATGAGCATTCGAGGAAGGAGTTGTAGTTGACTCGGCAAATGTGAGGGATAGGGGCCCTGCTTTCAGGCAGAGACCTGAGTGGAAAGCTGGTGAGAAGGCAGCCACCGCCAGAAGGCTAAGTTATTGCACCCACAGGGGTTAGCTCAGGCTCAGCAAACCATCTCTGGTCCCAGGTCTGCCTCTCCTCCACCTCCCAGGCTCCCAGCTCTGCAGAGAGCAGGGAAGGAGCTGGCCCCAGGCAAGTCAGGGCAGCAGGAGCTGGAGCAGCCCTGCATCTGCACTGTGTGGCAGGGGGGGAAGCACCAGCAGCAGCAGGACCCTCCTGAACCTCATCTTTAATGCACCCCTGGAGAGCTGCTTCATCCAGCACTGTGGGGACAGGTCCTGGTAAGCACCAAGAAGGAACGGCAACGGTGGTTTGCCAAAGAGCTCCTGCTGCCTTCAAACTGTGGAATCGGGCTTTTGATGGGAGACAGCTTCTGGTGGAGGTATTCACAGCAACTCTTCTCCTGCTGGTAGCTAGATTAAGTCCGAAGGGTAATAAAAATATATATGGATCCGCTCTGTGAGGGAACCCCATCCCTGCCCTGCATCCAGCCTCACCTTCTTGAGGTGGCTGTACTCATGCACAATGGTGGCTTCAAGTGCCTGAAACCCAAAAGCAGAGGCTGAGTTGAACCAGAGCACAGCTGGATCACACCATCACGCCCCAGGCCTCCCATCTGCCTTGCATTCTGCTGTTCCTCGTTTCAGTGACTTCCTTTTGGCTCCCAGTCGAACGAATTTCTGGCTCACGTTACCCATGTGAGCGTGCGGGTCGCGGTGCTCCCCGTAGTCTGCACTGAATGCTGCCTTGTATGCTCTGCGCTGCCCTGACGAGCAGATGGGATGGTATTTCCTGCGGTGACCAAGAGAAATTGTTCTCCCTGGGCCTCTGCAGCAGAGCTCCTGGCAGGTCAGTGAGATGGCAGTGCTGTGTCGTCTTGCTGAGGCCTTTGGCATGAGGGGCAGCAAGTGTGCATGGCGCCTGCCCCCAAGCCCTTCAGCTGCTGGCATTGGAGGTGAGGCAGGTCACTCATCCCAGCCCTCCTGACACTGTAGAGCTGGGTCTAGAGCACAAGTGTGGTGAGGAGCAGCTGAGGGACCTGGGCTTGTTGAGCCTGGAGAGAAGGAGGCTCAGGGGAGACCTTCTGGTTCTGACAGCTCCTGACAGGAGGTTGGAGCCAGGGGGGGTTGGGCTCTGCTCCCAAGGGACAAGCGACAGGAGAAGAGGAACCAGCCTCAGGTTGCCCCAGGGGGGGTTTAGGTTGGAGCTGAGGAACAATTTCTTCCCCTCCAGGGCTGCCCAGGGCAGGGGGGGAGTCCCCGTGACCCCTGGAAGGGTTTCCAAGCCCCCGTGGAGCTGTGGTGCTGAGGGCCATGGGTCAGTGGTGCCCTGGCAGTGCTGGGGGAACGCTTGGGTTCGATGGTTTGAAAAGTCGATGCTATGGTTAAATTACATTCACAGGGGCCCCATCGCAGCGGGCCCCCATCAGTCCCGCCTGGCCCGGTCCCACCTCCGCCGCTGGCAGCCGTCCAGCGCACGCACCGCCGCCGCCGAGAGCCGCAGATGCAGGAGGCTGAGCCGGGAGCCTGGCCCGCAGCCCCGGTATCGGAGCCGCCCGCGCAGCTCATCCCGCGGCCGCGGCATGGCCCAGAGTGCGAGACCGCGGCGGGCGGGGCGGTCGGTTCCAGGGGCCAGCGGCGGGGCGGTCAGTCCCGGGCCGGTCCCGAGGGGCAGCTACGGGGCGGGGCGGCGGCTGGAGCCCGCCGGCGGGGCTCGGCCTGAGCTGGCTATTTTTGCCGCCGCCCCGGGCTAATCCCCTGAGCGGCTTCCCGGCATTAAGTAACGGCGAGGCGGGATGCGCTCGGCGGCGGCTCCAGCCCGGGTGGCCCCGGGCAGTTGCAGCTCGGCGGGGCCGGCGGTGACGCGCCCGGTGAGGGCTGAGGGCCGCGGGCGCCCGCCGCCGAGCCCCGAGGGGGACCGGACCGACGTCGTCTGGTAGAGGCGGGAGGCGAGGCGGGCCGGGATCTGGCATGCCGGGACCCTCGCCCGGTGGCCCTCCGCAGAGGGATGCTGAGGCCGGAGGGCAGCCGCAGAAGCCCGTCCGGGGCAGGAGGGTGCGGTTCCACCTGCCCCACACCACCATCCCGCTGCCGTCGGTGCGCGACGAGGAGCAGCTCTTCTACCGGCGACTGGAGGCATTGGCGACCCCGGGTCCCGGCGGCTTCAGGCAGCTCTTTGAGGCCGACGACTGGAGCGATCTAACGGGTGAGCGCCTGCGAGCGGCCCCGGGGACATCCGGGCCGCGGATGCCGGGCCCGGGGGTGCCGGAGCGGCTCTCAGACCCCCTCGCCCTCAGAGGACCGGCTGCTGCGGAAGCGCGTGGTGCGGGACGGGCACGGCGGGCCACGGCCGCAGCCGGGCCAGGAGGTGTCGGTGAAGGTGCTGGGCGCCCTGGAGGACGGCGAGCTGGTGGAGCGGGACCCGCGGCTCACCTTCGTGCCGGGCCACGGCGACGTAGTGCAGGTCAGCCCCGGCCGGGGGGCGGGACGGGCTGAGCGGTGCTCGGTACCCTACCCGGTCAGCACCGCCGTGCCCATATCCGCAGGCTCTGGAGCTGGGCGTCCCCACCATGCAGAAAGGGGAGGTCGCCTTCTTCCTCGCTGCCTTCCCCTATGGTTACGGCCGCCCGGGCAGGTAGGGAGAGGGGACAGGAGGACCCGGCAGGCAGGGGACAGGTCGGGCAGCGGGACCGGGCGGGCAGGGTTGGGTGGACCCAGGGCAGGCAGTGGCTGGAGAGGCCAAGGCGGCCGGGAGGGCAGGACCTAGGGCGGTCAGGGTGATGGGAGGACAGGGTCAGGGGGACCCGGTGGGCAGGGATCGGAGCGGGCAGGGGGCTGGGAGGGCGGGGTCCGAGGGGCAGGTGCAGGGGCAGCCAGCGCTGTGTCCGCAGGGAGCCCGACGTGCCGCCGGAGGCTCCGCTGCTGTTCGAGGTGACGCTGATGGAGGTGCGGGACGACCCCGAGACGCAGCCGCTGCCGCCCGCCACCCGCCTGTGCCTGGGCTCGCAGCGAAGGGAACGGGGCAATTTCCACTTCGCCCGGGGCGACTTTACGGCGGCGCTGGTCTCGTACCGCCTGGCCCTGCGCGCCCTTGACGGCCCTGCCACCGGTGAGACCGGACAGGGAGCGGGGCCGGGGTTGCAGGACGGTACGGGGACACTGAGACCGCGCTCGCCCCGCAGCTTCGCCCGGGACGGAGGAAGAAGAGGAGCTGCGGGAGCAACGCGTCAAGTGCCTCAACAACTGCGCGGCTGCGGAGCTGAAGCTGCAGCGGACGGACGAAGCGCTGGCGGCGTGCGAGGCGGTCCTTCGCATCAGCCCGGACAACGGCCGGGCACTGCTCCGGCGGGGACAGGTGGGTCCCGACACCCGCCGGCCCTGCTGCCCCAGGCCCCCGCCGCTCGCTACCGTCGGCTCCTCTTCCCGCAGCTGCTGGCGCAGCAGGGCCGGGACGCGGAGGCTGTGCTCGATCTGAGGAGAGCCCTGGAGCTGGACCCGGCCAGCAAAGTACGGCCCGATGGGGGTCCCCCAGGAGCAGGGTACCGGGAGCGCTGGGATGGGTGGGGATCCGGCAGGGGCCGGGTATCTGGGGCGCTGGGACGGGCGGGGGTCCCGCAGGAGCCTGTCTGGGGGGGGCACTGGCACCGTGGGGGATGCCTGCGGAGCCCTGCCCACCGCCGCCGCCCCGCCGCCCGCAGGCGATCCACGCCGAGCTGTCGCGGCTGGTGAATCGGCGGAGTCCCCCAGCTCGCGCCGACCCCCAGGAGCCCCGCCACGACCCGATGGAGCCGCCGAGCCCTGGGTGCGTAGGTGCCCCGTCGGACCGGGCCGGCCGAGGACGGGCCGCCAGGGGCGGGAGGGTGCCCATCTCGGTTGTCGCTCACGACTATCCCTCCGCGCAGAGCCCCTGCGGCGGAAGGAGCGGCCTGAGCAGTACCGGGAGCACCGCCCCGAGGAACCGCTTTGCCGGGGATGGAGAAGAGGATGCGGGGCCGCCGGTGCCTGGCCCAATCCGGTGGCCACAGCGGCTGCGGGCGTCAGACCGATGGGAGGGGAAAGCACCGAAATCCCGCGCCGCTGTTCCGCCCCCGGCAACGCCGCCCCCGGCACTGCTCCGCGCCTCCCGCCCCAGCTCCCTCGCTGTCCCGCTCCCCCACCCGCCGCCATCACCGGCCCCCGCCCCATCTCGCACACCGCTTCCTCGGCCCCGCCTCCATCACGCGTCACGACGGGGCGTGCCCCCCCCGCCCCGCCCCCTGGCGCGTGGGCGCGGCTCTGGCGCCTGCGCCCCAGCTTCCGGTTTTTTCGCCCCCGCCGGCAGAACCTCAGCCGTAGCCCGCGGCCAATCAGGCGGGGCCCGGCCGGAGGTGCGCGCCAATGGGTGGGCGGCGGGGGCGGGCTCGGCGCGGCGATTGGCCGCGTCGCGCCCTTAAAGAGCGGCGCGGGGCGGGGCGTGGGGGGGGTCAGTGCGGGACGTGGCGGCGGAGAGGAGGGCGGGAGGCAGCGGCGCTATGACCCGTGAGTGCGGCCGGGCCCGGCCCGGGCCGGCCGGGGAGCGGAGCCGTGACCCGCCCTGCGAGCTGAGGCCGGCTGGGAGGGGGCAGGAGGGCGGCGCCGTGACCTGCGGGCGCGCGGCTGGGTCGCGGGCTGGGCCGTGGGGCGGGGGCTGGGCCGCGGGGCCGGGCCCCGGGACGGGCCGTTCTGAGGCGGCCGCGCCGTCGCAGGCGGGAACCAGCGCGAACTGGCGAGGCAGAAGAACCTGAAGAAGCAGAGCGACTCGGGCAAGGGCAAGCGGCGAGACGACGGGCTCTCGGCCGCCGCCCGCAAGCAGAGGTGAGCGCTGGGCCGGCCCCGCGGCCCCCCCCACCCGGTCCCGGTCCACGGTTCTGTCCCGGTGGCGGCGCCGGTACTGCTGCCAGCCCGGCGACGCGCTCTCCCGCAGGGACTCGGAGATCATGCAGCAGAAGCAGAAGAAGGCTGACGAGAAGAAGGAGGGCGCCAAGTAGCCTGCGGCTGGAGCGAGCCGCCGCCGCCCCGGGGCCGGGCCGCCCGCCGGCAGGATGCCCGGTGCAGCCCCGGGGCTGGGTCCCCCCGCCGGGGACTCCGGCAGCGCCCTGCGCCAGCCTCGGGCCCGTCTCCTATTAAAGTAGCTTGTGGAGCCCTGCAGGCCCCGTCTCCTCCATCCGGGCGGGGGGAGGGGGCTGGGGCTGCCGCGGGAGCTGGGGGAGGGGGTACCGCCGCCGGGCCCTCCCGCCCGAGGCGAGCGTTCGCGGCCTCGTTCGGCGCTGGGGCAGAGGAGGGATGGAGCGAGCGCGGCTGCGGAGCCGCTGCATCTTCGCGGTGAGGAACAAAGATGGGGCCTAGTCTGGGAGGTGTCCCCGGGCATCACGGGGCCGTTGGAGCAGCCGGTGGGACCCCGAGTGCAGCCTGAGGCTTGTGGGGAGCCCCCGGGTGAGGGGTGAGCAGAGGGGGGCGAGTGCCCTGGGGAGGGATGGGATCACTGGGAGGAGTGAAACCAAGGAAGGATTGTGCTGGAGAGGGACGATGGGCTGTGGTGAGGATGGGAAGAGGGGGCTGGGGCGATGCGGGTCCAGGGGGGTGGTGGCTGGGTCTGTGCACGGGCTGAGCTGCTCCCGCAGCCGGTGGGATGAGCAGGTGCAGGAGCTGAGACGCAGTGAGCTGCCAGCTCCCCAGCTCCTCTGTGGGCACGAGAGCCAGGACCGTGGTGAGGACAAGGAGCCGGCAGCCAGCCCATCTCCTGCGCTGGGTCCATCAGCAGAGTGGAGCCCCCCTCGGGGGGGATGCTGAGATCTGCTCCTGTGCTGAGGTCATTTCTCTGGTCCATCATCCTCTTCACATCCCTGCAGGGCCTGGACCAGCAGCGTCAGCTGGTCCCACCACCCCCGTGGGACAGAGACCAGCAGGTTCTGCAGGCCCTGTGCTGCCCAGAGTTGGTGCTG
Organism: Megaceryle torquata; assembly: GCA_024611175.1. Classification (NCBI taxonomy): domain Eukaryota; kingdom Metazoa; phylum Chordata; class Aves; order Coraciiformes; family Cerylidae; genus Megaceryle; species Megaceryle torquata. The sequence goes on along the minus strand of JANIJG010022728.1, from coordinate 7,416 downwards.
TGTCCAGCTGGGCTGCTCCCCAGGTGAGGTGCAGCACCGCATCCACCTCGTTGGTGCTGTCCTTGGCGGTGGTCTTGCTGGACTGGCTGTGCTGCCCTGGGGCACCCTGAGGCTGCCACCTGTTGCCCCTGGGCTCTGTGGACCCCTGTGGCCTCCGGCAGGCTGGGCTGAAGGTCCGTCTTGTTCCCCACCAGCATCCTCAGTGGCAGCAGCAGCTCAGTGGTCTGTGGGAGAGCAGGGCAGGTGGCTCAGGGCTCTAGGGGGCTGGCAGCCTCCAGCTGCTGCTGTGGTTCCTCTCCTGGGGGGGGCCCATAGTGCTCTGCCACACACACCGGCTGCCTCCTCACACCTGTGCCCTACTGGGGAGCTGAGCATGACTCCAGACCTGACACAAAACACCAGTGAAAAGGAAAAATGGGTGGAAGTCTTCCCACTTTGCCCAGCTTGTTCCAGTCTTATTCTTGTTCCCACCATAGCTGCCTGGGGCATGGCCCAGTCCTTTCTGTGGAAGCCTCAGGGCTCCTGCCTATCTCTGGGGGTGCCAGGAGCCTGCCAGACCCTTCCCCTACCTTAATGTCCTCAATCCTGTGGCGGATGCTGAGGAAGCTACTCCGGGAGGTGATGTCCTAGAGGAGCAGCATGCTCTGGGCTTTCTGCAAGTAGGACTGGACGATGCTCTGGGGCCTGCAATATCACTGCTGCTGGTGCAGTGACTGTCAGTTCCCAGTGCTGCTGCTGGAGCCTGCACAGCAGCAGGACCCCATCCCCCATGCTCTCACCCGGCTGTGTCCCCTGTGTCCAGACAGGTGCTTGTCTGGGCTCCTGTCCCTGCACTGGTCACCCTGCTGGGCCAGGCTGCTGTCCTGATGGCTCTTAGGCACCTTTTGGGCCAGTGCACCTAGCACCATGTTGTGCTGGAGCCATCCCTGTATCCTAGGGTGGGACTGGGAGCGCTGGCTGTGGGCTGAATGCTGTAATGGAGCCCTGGACCCCAGCCTAGTGCTCCCTGCTCGGCCACCCCTCTGCTTGTCCCTCCTCTCCAGCAGAGGAGGTGTGCCCCAAAAGTGCCCTTGGCCATGGCTGCTCATGGATGGGGCTGGTGTGCTGTTGGCACCTCTGTGTCCAGCCCCACTGCTGTGGCCTGCATGGGGACAGAGGGCACAGGCTCAGCTCAGAGTTTTATATAAAAAATGTATTCAAGGAGTTATTTGCAGTGAGAGCACTGCTGGCAGGTGAGTGGGGATGCGAAGGCAGCCCGGGCAGAGCCCCCCTCCTGTGGCAGACCCTGGGCCAGGGTAGACCCTGAGCTGCCTCCCAGCCCAGAGGGAGCCCAGCAGGAGACCGAGCTGAGCACCTTCCACTCCAGCTCACTCGTGAAGGCCCCAGCTTCAGTGCATGACCGATGTCCATGGGACGTCCAACCTCCTGGGTCCTTCTCAGGCCCTGTCTCCTGTGACAGGGCTCAGGGGATGCCAGCGGGACACCAAGAGGCCAGGGCACAGGCAGGGACCAGCCCCATCTGCTGCCAGGCTTAGTCCATCCCAGCGGGGACTACATGGAGACGCTGATGCGCTGCGGGGAGCGTCGTCGCCGCAGGATGCGCACGGCCGAGCTGCTGTGCCGGTGCTGGGGAGAGCCGCAGAGGCAGAGGGGGCTCAGCAGCAGCCACAGGTAGAGTAGGAAGCAGGCCCAGCACGATGACACCTTCACCCAGAAGGTTGACCAGCTGCCGTGTGTGAAGGTGGTCTCCAATACCGCGTTCTCATAGCTGGTGGGAGAGGAAAGGTGTCAGGCATCCAAGGGATGGATGCTGACATGGGAGATCCCAGAACCCTTGGTGGGGTGATGATGCTGACAGGGCTGCAGTCTGGGCTGAGTGGCTGCTCTAGGAAAAAGGAAGGGGATTGAGCGAGCGAGCAGGGCTGGGTAGCAGTGTGGGGCCCTACCTGAACCAGTTGGTGAGGGTCATCATGACGTAGAGTGAGGCAAGGAAGAAGACAAAGTGGAAGGCTGAGTAGCTGTAGACCACCCGGTCTCGCTCGTCCTGGACCATGCACTGTCCCCCGGAGGTCTCCTCTGCTTGCTCACGTGTCATCTCTGTGCCTGTGAAAGCATGGGTCAGGGGGGTAGAGGTGCATCCTGCACCCCCTCCTCACTGGCACACCCAGGCTCTGCCCACCCACCCTGCACCCACCTCTCAGCTCCTCCTCCATCTTCTCAGGGCAGCAGAAGCAGCAGGAGGGTTTCTGCAGAGAGAGCAGCAGGGTGGCAACTGATGCTGGGGAAGAGCAGCCCCATGGCCACCACTGCCAGGCTGAGCCCTGCTGCAGGATCCGGCCCTGCCTGACTCTGAGGAGCTGGTACAAAGGGGATTGTGAGGGGGGAACCCTCATGTTCAGCTGGACAAAGATGCCTCAGGCCTGGGGCTGGCGGGCTGGGGTGCCTGTGGTAGGAAGACACGGGCACAGCTGGGGAGGTAGCATCTGCACTCACTTTAAACTCGAAGCTGTAGACTTTGACCATCCAGAGGGGCCCAAAGACCTCAGCGAGGTAGGAGGCTTCATTACTGTGCCCAGGAGAGAGACAGGAACTGTCACATGGGCACCCACCCATCCACCACCCTGTGCCAGGCCTCCAGCCCACCCTGTGGATCCACCATGGCCGCAGGAGACCCCCTGTGCCATGCCCGGGGTCATCATCGTGCTACCCTGCAGATGCCCTGGCTGCTCTGGCCCTGCCACCTGTCGGGACACATCCCATCTCTGCTGGCTGTGCCACAGGCTGGGAACGGGGTCCCCACGCGATGCCCAGCGGGGGTGGTGCCGCGGGAGTCCTGCCCGCCCCGCGGGCACACGCACCATGCGAAGAGCACGCAGGCATACATGATGGCGGCCCCCAGGACGGCGACGGTGGTGTCCTCGGTCTGCAGCTCATCCTGCTGGACGCCCGGGAAGCAGACGGTGAGGTTCTGCCCCTTGTAGAGCACTGTGGGGAGGTGGAGGTGAGGTGGGCGCCCACCTGGGCAGGGGGCTGCCAGCAGCAGGCGGGAGCACCCACCTCTCTCCGGAGGCCGGCTGGAGAGCGCGGAGAAGGTGAGGTACATCACGTAGCAGCTGATAATGGATGACTGCAGCAGCCCCGACCGTGGCTGCTCTGCAAGGCTGTGGTCAGAGGCGTTGCCGGAGCTCCTGGAGTGCCACGAGCTGGCACGTGGGCTCTAGTGGGCACTGGGCAGCCCCCTCCCACCACCCTTTTGCCCAATGCCCTGCACCGAGGCCCAGAAGGTGCCAAGGGGAGCCCTGGTGAGCTGGGTCCTGCTTGATGCCCAAGTGCCGGCCCTGAGCTGGGAGCCCCCAGCTCCAGGATGCAGCTGGCCCTGCAACATGGTGTCCTGTGCCATGCCATGTGTTACTCACTGAGACGCACGCAGGGTGTGATGGAGATGAAGGACATGATGCCGCAGAGGCTGCCATTGAGGGCAAGCAGTGCCTTGTTGAGGTGGCAGGCGGCCGGGTGGGTGTAGTACTTGTAGAGGAAGGAGAAGGCAGCCAAGGCAAGGGTGTAGAAGGTGGTAGTGGCCAGCAGCACGGCCAGGTACCAGCGCTTGTCCTGCGCCGCTCCCGTCAGCCTGCCGGGAGAGTGGGTGAGAGGCAGCAACATGTGGGCACCACCCTGGCAACCCCCTGGCACCCCAGCGCTCACCAGTTCTTGTTCCAGGTGTGGGCAAAGGCCGTGATCAGCACCAGTTGGATCAGGATGAAGGCGAAGCCCCCGCAGACACCCGTGTAGTGCCAGGCTATGGGCAGAGGTGGGGTTGGCACCGTGGGCATGTGGAGGCCCAGGTGGCAGCTCGGCCAGGGTGGGGGACACACCTTGGATAAAGCCATCCTCAGGGATGAAGAAGCTGGCAGCACAGAGCCCCACCAGCAGCAGCAGCTTCAGGAGCCAGAACCTGCAGAGCAGCATGTGTCAGGGTGATGGGACCCCTGGTATCCTCATGGCCAGTTCACCCCCGTGCCTGGTCCCCGTCCCTGTACCCGTTGTGGAGCTGAGCACGGCAGTCAGCGCTGGAGCGCACATTGAGGAGCAGGGCGGCCTGTGCCAGGTGGAAGCAGGCGGTGCCGAAGCAGACCCGGTACACGGCTGAAGAGCCCACCAGCTGCTCACAGTCGGTGCCCCCAGGCAGGTGTTCACACAGCACCGCTGAGAAGGGCACCTGTAGGCACGGCCAGAGACAGGACAGGGCTGCTGGTGAGCACCCAGCACCCCCTGACTCCTGACACCCCCAGCATTCCCAATACCTTCTCCATCCCCAGCATCCCTGGGTCCCCCAGTGCACTGGGCGAAGTCCTGCATCTTTGGTACCTTCTGACACCCCTTCCCCCTTGATAGTCCCAGTATCCCCAGCATCCCAGTACTCCTGGCTCTCCTGGCAATTCTGTCTCCCTCAGTGCTCCTGGGAAACCTAAGTGACCCTGGGACACCTAGGACCCCAGCATCCCCAGTGCTGAGACCTCCAGGATCCCTGGGACCCCCAGCACCGCAGGGTGTTCCAGCTCCTGCCATCACCTTCTCCCTGACGGCCTGGGCCACGGTGCGGGACAGCATGAGGCAGCAGACGGCAGAGGCCAGGACGTGCAGGAGTGTGTAGAAGATGCGAGTGCCCGAGGACACACGGAGCCCGCGGCAGGAGCTGCAGCCACAGGCGCAGCACAGCTGAGGGGAGCATGGTCAGCGTGGATTCCCTGGGTCAGAGCTGCCCCCCAGCCTTGACTGGCACCCCCACCCCCTTCCAGCCCTGCCCCCAGGGCCCTCAGTCCCACCTGGCAGAGCGGCAAGTGCAGGAGGTGGCGATGCGACCGTGTGCCCGCCATGGCCTGTCTCGGCTTGGCCCCCACTGCCCTGGTGGGATTAGGGGGATTGTCAGCTTGGCCCGCCCCACCATCTGCTCCCTGCTGCCTCCCGGCAGCCACCAGCAGGAGCCTGTCCAGGGGCACCGGTGACCCCTTGCCAATGGGGACACCTGCCCGGCCTTTCACTGGGCAGGATGAGTCCACAGCAGCTGCTTTGGCCATGTGGGGTCCATGGGGTGCCATGACTGTGGTGGCTGGGGAATGCAAAGGCACCTGTGGGCATAGAGGCACCCAAGGGAGATGGGCACCCTGTGAGGCAGGGGATAAGCCAGGGGGCAGGGGGCGTGTCACTGCCACATGGTCTGTGCCAGTGGTGGCATAACCCTGCTCTCTCAGCTTCTGGCTTCGAGCCGGAGCGGCCTCGACACGGCGCCAGTGCTCAGGCTGCGTCTGTGCCGGGCTCACCCAGCGCCTGGGCCCTGCCGTTGCCCATTCTCCCTGCAGCAAGGAGCTGGGACGGGACAGTGCCAGGACCACTGACACCACAGTCGGTGACAGTGTCACCCTCAGCAGCGAGACGAGGGGTAGAGGGTTTGGCTGCTGCTGAGAGGCAATGGGTGTCTGGGGGCCTGAACAGCACTGGAGGGTGGTTTAAGGTGGTTTATTTTCCCTCTCTCCTTCACAGGCTGAAGTGTCTTTATCTCAACTCACAATCGGTTTTGCTTTTGCTTTTCCCTTCCCCTGCCTGTCCCGCCGTGGGGGGGGGGAGTAGCTGTGGGAGCGCTCAGCTGCTGGCCAGGCTCAGCCCACCAGAGTCCCCAGGGGACACCTCGGGTGGCCTGTCCCCACTGCACAGGTCCTGGCACTAGGAACAGAGGGAGGCCAGGAGCCAGCATGTGATGCAGCAGGCACAGGAGGTGGAGGACAAGAGGAACTGGCATCAAGTTGCCCCAGGAAAGGTTTGGACTGGAACAATTTCTTCCCCTTGAGGGCTATTCCAGGCTGCCCAGGGCAGGGGTGGGGTCCCCGTGACCCCTGGAGGGGTTTCCAAGCCCCCTGTGAAGCTGTGGTGCTGAGGGCCATGGGTCAGTGGTGCCCTGGCAGTGCTGGGGGAGCGGTTGGACTCCATGAGCTGAAAGGGCTCTGCCAACCAGACGGTTCTGTGAGTCTCTGAGACAGAGGAGCTGGTGCAGACTCAGCTCTGGGTCCAGCACAGGACGCTGCTCGCAGGGCAGGAGCCCAGCGGTGACAGTGGCACTGGGTCCCTGTCTGCCTGCCAAGGCAGATGAGTCAGGCACGACCCGCTCACCCACCCACTGCCGGGGACACGAGTGGGTCAGCCCGGGCCAGGTGTGCCAACACCAGTGCCACCTGCAGAACCTGTTGCTCGCGGGGCCCTCGGCGCCATTCCTGCCGGGCACCCCTGTACGGCCTCTGCGGCCCCGGGGCACGTCGGGCAGCGGGCCTGGCCCCCTCCTGCTGCCAGGGGAAGTCGGTTGGGGCCCCGCTGCGGCAACCGGTGGCGCGGGGCCAGCGGCGGGAGCCAAATCGGGATCCTTAACCCTCTTAACCGGCTTAGCGCCGCTCGGTCGGCGGGCACGGCCCTCCCCGGACCGGCCCCACGCCTCGGCGGCCGGTATCCGGAGACGCCAGCACCGACTCCCCCGGGAAGCGGCGGCGGAGAAGCCGCCGGGGAAGGGCCGGGGCCGAGCTCCCGGCGGGGGCGGTGCCGGGGGCAGGCGGGAGGCATTCCCGTGACCGGGACCCGGCAGGAGGCTGCCGGGCCGCGGGCGGTCCCGAGGCCGCTCTGTCTGGGCGGTGCGCGCAGCTCGCTGGTTCCGGCGTCGGCACGTGACCGGAAGCGGGGCGGTGGCGGCGGGATGGCGGCGGAGGGAGATGTGGAGCTGGAGCTGGAGACGGAGCCGAACGGTTCCGGCGGCGGCGGCGATGGGGCGGGCGGGCGCGCGGCCGAGAAGCCGCGGAAACACGACAGCGGGGCGGCGGATCTGGAGCGTGTCACCGACTACGCGGAGGAGAAGGAGATCCAGAGCTCCAACCTGGAGACGGTGCGGCACCGGGCCCCGCCGAGCCAGGCCCCCAGCACCCCGTCGGCACGGCCGCCGCGGGGCCGGTCCCAGGGCCGCGCAGCGCGGTGACTGTGCTCGTCCCCACAGGCCATGTCGGTGATCGGAGACCGGCGGTCGCGGGAGCAGAAGGCGAAGCAGGAAAGGTAACCGGGGCTCGCTCGGGTCTCTGGGGGAGCGGCCCGCTCCGCACCGGGCCACCCCTCGGAACGCGGACCCGTCCCCAGGCACCGGCCCTTCCCCGGGAGCCCGTGCTGCTGCCGCTCCTGCCCCGCGGAACGGGGACCGGAGGGAGGTCTGGCAAGCACCGGGGTCGTCCGTTTCTCGCCGTAGGGAGAAGGAACTGGCCAAAGTGACCATCAAGAAGGAGGACCTGGAGCTGATCGTGAGTGGAGCGGGTACAGGGAGGGCTTTGGCACATCCCAGAGACACGGCAGGGCCGGGCAGGTGCCCCGTCCCCCCCTCCCCCCCCACGTCCC